>JABXWE010003974.1:0-24050 GCA_014611495.1 Limonius californicus
AATTACAAATCAGTTGCAACTAAATACTTGTTCATTTTCACATTTTGTTGGGCCAAAATTTTTAACTACCTGAACTGTCACACAGTTTGACATACAGGTAAATGTCATTCAAAGCTCATTACAACTGACTGCAGACGGAATAGCTTTTTTCTAGGCTTGCTGTAATTGACTTTTTAAAAAATCGCTTTGTATATTCACAACATGTTGTACAAAATTCTGCAAAACATATATTAGGCCTGTATGATTTCTTCTTAAAGTGCATTATCTCTTACGAGACGCAGCGATCTACTCTCCGACGCGTGTGTTGCGCGTTAAGAGTGCCACAGACAGAGAGGACCTACAGCTTAACTTGGACTTCGAATCACGGGAAGTGTAAATAGAAGTCTAACGCGCTAACCTCTAGCTCACGGTTGCCCCGCTCCGTAATTCTGCAAAACATGTACTAGGCCTATGTGACACGGCACAGAATTTTTGTTCAAAATTCTGCAAAACACGTCTACGAGCATGCGCAAGTAGGTGCAAATTACGTTGACATCTGTGAAAAAACTGTCAAAATGATCATGTGACTGTCGATAAAGTAGAATTCCAACAAGATTTTATAATATTAGGTTAATGCATAAGTTCGTAGCGCTTTTATTTATTTATTTTACATGAACGCATGACAAAGCAAACAAGCTGCAGCAATAAAGAACGCGAGCGTGATAAGGGAAAGTGCGCGGAGTGTCAGCGCGGCGGGGTAAACATATACTTCTTTGCCCTCTGTGATCGTTGATAATCATTTCAAATTGCTTGTTTGCCCACCGATGCACGCAGAATTTTGTAAAAACAATTTGTACAAAATTCTGAACAATAAATTTTGTGTTGTCTCACACAGGCCTAAGAGATGGAATGATGTAATACTGTGCAGCAGCGTTTGTTATACGACAGAGGTTTTCAAAATATTGCTCACGATTCGTTCCCAGTCCATGAAAAGTTTTTATCTATTCCACAAATGCTTTGCCAATGTTAATTTGTTTTTGTATACAGTGAAAGCTCCCGTAAGCGGAAACTTTCAGGCACGGTCGTCACTTTTTTATCCGGTTATGGGAAAATATTTTAAATTAAATATAACAATTTTAACTTCAATTTGTTTATATTATTATATTTGGAGCAGATACCATATGTATTGTATTGAAATTGGTATTTTATAATCAATTAAAAACTAGTCGGTAATGAAAGAAACAAAATTAAAAATGCTCTATTGTCGCAATCTTGCCCCTTTTTGCTGTATGAAACGGTGTTGGAAATGGCTCTCCTGATTTTTTATATGTTGAAATGCCGTGAAGTTAATTGTTTCAAACTGCCAAGTTTGAAAGCATCATCATATAAGGTTCTCAAAACAGAATCTACGTTGATCTCCTTGTATTTCGTCTTCGAATTGACTTTTGTTATCTTCCTTACCGCTATTTTCAAATTCAACGTTTAACCTTTGAATGTCAATGTTTTCGTTCTCTGTTTGAATATTTGCGTCCATGTTATGGCACTAAGAAAGAATATTAGAATTCATCCCAAGAAACGATCTTGTGGTAGCAAACTCCAAATTCATACACTAATATAACTAGAAGTACACACGAGAAGACCACAACAAAGGAACAAAATGAATAATAGATTACTTTTTGGTACACAAAAGACTATGGAGAGCAATAGAGGATCTAAGAGTAAAGCCGGAGATGGAGATAGGCAGCAACCGCAATTTGCTAATATTGGAATGGAAATTAAAACAGGAAGAAGTCATAGACGAACTAAAGAAGACATTTCAAACAAGGATAAACAACCCCAAACTTTGAAAGCAGCAGGTAAGCGATAATATAAATAAATACTGGAAACAAAACAATACGAGGAAGCACAGTAGAAAGCCTTAAAAGGAGTATAATGGACTGAACAACGGAAGTCTGCGGCACATCGAGAGCAAGCAACAAATACGTAAAGAAAACACCATGGTGGACAGGGGATATTAAGAAAATAGTAAAGGAAAAAAAAATAAATAGAGAAAATACATCCAGACAAGAAAGCCCGAGGACTATTATAAGGAATATAAAAACATAAGAACAATTGTCAAAGAAAGCATAAAGAAAGCAAAAGAAAAGTCTTGGGTCCAATTTGGAAACACATGTACCTAATGAAAAATGCAAAACAGATGAGACAAAAGAAGGAAGTGCTAATTCAGAATATTAAGGATGAACAAGGGAAAGTATTGAATGGAGAAAAAGAAATAATGGAAAGATGGAGAATACACTTTATGACACTGATGAAAGGGGAAGATGTGTAAAACAAGATAATACACGAAAACAACACAAAAAACCAAGATAATACAAGAGATGATGCAATAAATGTGACAAAGGAAGAACTAGACAAAGCAATATTAAAATTGATGCTCGGCAGGGCAACAGGACAGGATATGATTTTACCAGAAATGATCAAGCAGGTGGGAGAAAAAACTAAAGAAAAATTGCTGAAAGTAATGAATATGTGTTTAAAAGAGGGGCGTACACCTCTGGACTGGCAGGTAGGAATGATAGCACCAATACATAAAAAAGGAGACGTAAGAGAGTGCGGAAATTTTAAAGGTATCTTTCTCCTGGTGTACCTGGCAAACCATATGCAAGGGTCATAGAACAAAACCTAAGAGAAAAGTTAGAGGCAACGCCGGAAGAAATGCAGTGCGGATTCAGGAAGAGAAGAAGCACGCAAGACCTTATATTCTCCCACAAATAACGAAAAACCGTTAGCGACAAACAAGAAAGTACACATATGCTACGTAGATCTAGAAAAAGCTTTCGATAAAGTGGATGCAGAGGACGTTTGGAGATGCTTAGAAAAGAGAGGAATAGACAAAGACCTAATTCGCCCAGTTAAGGCGCTTTACCGGTGCTGTAGAAGCTACGTAAGATGCAAACAATCAGGAGATGGAAGAGTTCGAAAGTAAAACAGGACTAAGACAAGGATGCGTACTGAGCCCACTACTTTTCACAGTAATACTAGACGAGGAAAATTGTAATAAGGCAATGTGTGGTGGTAGCTCAGTTGGTATAGCGCTCGCTTTCTGAGTAAAATGTTGTCTGCAACCCACCACACACAATTTCGCAATCCGACTTGCAACCGTGGAATCTTAATCCTAAAAACCTTCTCTGGAATTTTTGCCTTTCGGATTCGACGTTAAACTGTAGGTGTTTCTACCTTAGCGCTGAGGAGACACATGTGGAAGAGAAGAGGCCGATGCCCAGCAGTGGGACGAAAAGGTTGTCAATGAACGATGAATAACACAATAACACCGTTCACAATAGAGCACTAGAAAATGCAGACCAAACCAGTAGCAGAACTAGCATTCGCCGATGACATGGCCATCCTTGGGGAGAGCAAGACTGCGCTACAACATAACGTGAACGTGTATGCAACGGAACTAGAAAGCATGGGCATGTAATAAACAAAGAAAAAAGTAAAGCGATGGTGATAAGTACGAAACGAACGAAACAGCATAACAATAGGCGGCTCAAAACTGGAACAAGTAGAAAAGTATAAGTACCTAGGCGTAGTAATACAAGAAGATTGACAGTGACATAGACCAAAGAATAGGAGCAACAGGATCACTATACAACACAATAAGGAAAACCTTTTTAGAAAAGAAAGAAATTCATAAGCAGACAAAGGCGGAGATATATAAAAAGGTTCCAGAGCCGATTCTAACGTACTCGAGCGAGTCGCGGCCAACAACAGAAAAGCATCAAAGTAAGATAACAAGCATGGAGCTGAGATTCCTGAGGAAAATTGGAAACTAGACCAGACCAGACAGAATCAGGAATGAAGTACATATGGTAGACGAAACCTCAAAGTAAAACCGGTAAAACACATGTACGACAAAAGCAGTTGAGATGGTTGGGACATGTCGTAAGAATGGATAGCTCAAGGCTGCCGAAAAGGGTATACGACGCAAGAATAAAAAAAGAAAAATTAGAAGATCGAGAAAAGAGTGGCAGGAAGAAGTGAAAAAAGCAATGCAAAGTACAGTGGCAAACTTGAGCGAAGTAACACAGATAGCAAACGACAAAAAGGCATGGAAAGAACTATGGAGGAGAAAATCCGAGCCAGTCAAACCAAATACGCCTACACGAAAAGGTACAGCAGGCGTCAGGATTAAGTAAGTAAGTAGTAAGTTATAAACTCTTCTAGATTTTGGACATCTGTAGATTCTAACTCTTTCAGACATTTTAACAAATTAGAGTGCTCATAATGTTAGATTATCTTTAGGATCGCATTCGGTTGATCTTCATGATCTTTTTTTCTCGGTGCCATTTTAATGTACTGTTTGTTCAGAATGAAGAAAGAATGACCGCAGTAAAACTGAGAATAACCACACAATCAAATCAAGTGGGCGTATAAAACGGGGAACCACCAAATACTTAAATGCTTTAGTATCATTAGTCCGTTTATTAGAGCTAGGTGTCCACTTAAGGGAGATTTTTGGTTTACTATGTGTGAAAATACAGTGTCCGCGTTGGTTCATAAGAGCGCCCGCTTATAAGAACATAATTAATGTAGAAAATCATAGGAACAATGTTGGTGCCAGGAAATTTGGTCCGGTTATTGGAGCTGTCCGGAAGGGGAGCTTTCACTGTACTTCCTTTTGACGAAATCTATCACAAACATTTTGTGGTCATTTCAAAGACGAATGCTTAGCAGTACAGAAAATGACTACGTACATATGTACATATTATAAGCGGTTTGGGGCCTCCTGTTATACGATATCGAAGTATCTAACAACGTAAACTGTCTGTAGCCTGTCTGTCTGTCTGTCGTTAATGATGATTTGTTTGCGAACATTACACCGCATATTCAGTTGGGTAATTCTAGTAGCCAGCGGCGAGTTCAATAATAATTATAGTCGCGTTCATTCCTGATTAGTAACGATTATTACCGCAAAACAAACAAGTTGCAAGTTGTTCTCAAGATACAAGAGACGATATGCACGGCGTGCCTTGTTTACGCGTGCACACATTTTATGAGTTATCATCGTTCTGCGACGACAAAGCGTAAAATCCGATGATCCGTGCTGTACGGTTTAATGCGAAAAATTACGCTCGATAACATGTAATAATACGGCTAACGCAATTGAATGCTGTTTAATTCCAACCAGCGCCTCGGGCATTTAGTTTTTTTTTCTTCATCCAGTTCATCCAGATCATGAGACGAACCATGAGAGAGTTTCTTTCTTTCGCTGAACACTATTAGCTGGTAGCGAGGCGCTCGGAAATCTGAACCGAGGAGCACACAATACTTTTTTAAATAAACAAGCACCTACTTGAATCTCTTTTTATGGCACTCAGTCAACCACTTCTTTTTAAGCAGGCATGGCATCATCAAAAACAAAAACACTAAAGACTTTAAGCAAGAAATGAGATTATATTTTGTATGTTAAGTGCTTCAGAACAATAAGGGAAGGAAGCCAAGTAATTACCTAGATCGGTTTGTAATGTTCGTACAGGGAGTTATGAGGGCTCTAGTTTTCTGACGGCGTTAATAAGTATGCGTAAGAATATATTAGGCATTTTAAGATTAATTGCGTTGTATATTTAATTACCAGGAGCTATTTACCAAACGAAATAGAGCGTAATAGCCTGTGTAATTGGTTCTACGTTTGAAATAAATCATTTACCTGTGAAAGGAAATAAAGAATTTCGCGGCAGTGTTCTTTGGTATTGTTTGAAGAACATTAACGGAAGTTACTTTTCTGTGATATAACGTTATTTTTCCTTAATTGTGTTATTGTTTTCTTAAAATTAAGTACATCTATCTATAACAAAAGGTTCTACTGAACATTATTATTAATTCGAAAACATAATTTTATACTACTTTGTAAGCAAGGGCAAACCTATGGATCGATTTGTACGGAGTTAATGAAAAATAGCATTTTGCAGTTTTACATTTTCCTGTTCCATTTTCTTCACGACGTCAATCGTTAATGATAGTTTTACGTCGGATGTAATTGTGCGTTTTTTAACATTAATAATTTAACCGGATACAGATTTGTGTTCATAAAATGATATGGGCAGAGATTCAACTGTCGTAAATTCTTACCTATTATAATTAGTGCTGTCAAATCCGTTACATTTTAAAATACGGATTTCGGATTTTAAATTATCCGGTATCCGAATAATCCGGAATCCGCCGGATTTTTACTATCCGGATAAAATCCGCCTTGCAAATCCGTTATCCGATAAATTCATTACCCGGATTCATCCGGAAAATCCGCTATCCGGATTTATCCGAAGAATCCTATATTCGGATATATCCGAAAAATCCGATATCCGGATTTACCCTAAATAATCCGCTACCCGGAATTTTCTTAAAAATCAAACATTTAAGTAGATCTACATAAATACAGTCTGCATTAATCTGGCATGTAGAATTTGTATGAATATGCAGTTAATTCAGATAAACATAGGAGAAAAATTGTACCCCCCTTCCACTAAATATTGATGGGTACGACGGAAATGTTAATAAAAGTACACATAAAACATTAAAAATTTAATCCGGATCGACATAAGAAATCCTAATTCCAAATTGATTTTAAAAAAATCCGAAATCCGGATCTCTGTAAGAAATTCGAAATCCGGATCTCCGTGAGAAATCCGAAATCCGGATCTCTGTGAGAAATTCGAATCTCTGTGAAAAATCCGAAATCCGGATCTTAACCTAAAATCCGAAATCCGGATAAATCCGAATACCGGATTTTTAGCTTTCACAAAATCCGGATCTTCGCATAAAAAAATCCGGATATCCGAAAATCCGAATCCGATTGCCAGCTCTAATTATAATCACTCCAAATACGTGATATTACACTGTTAATTCAGAAATATATTTTAATTTTCAAAATATAGAAAACTAATGAGCAATATAGGCTATGCTGATGATACTGTTGTATTATCTGATTCTAGAAAAATCTACTTGCCTTACTATCTGAAGTATAAAACAGCAGCAGGGGCATGGGTGTTAGTATGAACACCACCAAGACGACGTACATGACTGTTTCCAAATCAGTACAAATCAACTATTTTCGAATTCGACTTGGCAGTGAGAACATAGAAGAAGTACGCCAATAGGAATATCTTGGCGGTTGGATAAATTACAATTAAGATAACAATAGAGATTAAAGTAAGACTACAGACTAGCCGTCCTGAAATTTACAAACTAAACACGGTACTCGGCAATTGCAATCTAAATGTTAAACTAAGACTTCGCATGACAAAGTGTTCTCCATTCTACTAAATAAATAAATTGCGTATGAGAAATGTTTGCGGGGATATCCGAATACACGGTTCCGCACCCTACTGCCACTTTAACCTTGTTTGAGGTAGTTAGTGACGTGGCACACTAACCCAAGAGGACCGACGGTTTTAGGTACTCTCAGAGGCACCATGCGGGAAGCAGCGTTAGATCGAAGATTTCGGTCACCCATCCATTTAGGCACCGCGCGGATCGTTCCTTAACTTTGAGTATTGTTTGACCAGTACTCGTGCTTGTCCGCCACGCTGCTCCCTTCCATTCTACTGAATGGCCTAGAAGGATGGCCCAGGCAATGAAACTTGTTACGGGCCAAACGAGCTTTTTCATCGACCCGCAACAGGATAGGTGGAAAAAGGCCTTGGGCTTAACTCAGAGGAGTAGGGGTGGTTCACGGAAGCCGCTTACGGGAGGGAGATCTTCCTATTTGTGTACAGGGTAGGATAAAAATTAACGGGTGCCACCTTCCAAATCACAGCAGATAACCAGTTCTCGTGGAAGGCCGAGAAGCCAGCAGCTTACGGGAATCGGATTCACCTTTATTGTGCCTCCTCCTGTATATAAAGCTTGCAAAACTTCGTGTACACAAATATAAAAATACACAAAAATAAAGGATGTGATAAATTTCAAGACAAATAGAATTCAACTTCTTTTAGTTTACTGACGTGATACAAGAATTATAACAATTACATGGAAAATGGTAATTTTTATGGTTCAATGATACAAGATTTTACCAAAAGAAGAAAGAACACCCTGGCTACTGAAAGTCGCTTTACGTCATATTTAAACAAAAAGGTTCAGCACTTGAAGCTTGAAGATTAACTCGGAAAAGTTTTCACCACACAGTTAGAATTTCTCGTACCGTAATGTTGTTCGGTAGGGAGTAGAGAGAGAGGCACAACTGGGGAGTTCCTAAGATCTTCGGGAAGCGGAAAAATTCGTTGGTACGCCCCTGGAGATTGGATCGCTTCTGACAGTGCTTTTTCGACGTCGAGAGAGAAGAGGCAAGAATTTCAGATGCCAATATCTCCGCCACTGGACGGGAGGACCACTTAAAACAGCTCGAAGAACAAAACTTCCACGGGTTTGATCGCTTTGATCCGACACAGTCGAGAAAACAATTTCACTGAATTGTTTTTACACAAAGCTGACACACTGCTAATATTTTTAATCCGACGTAAGTCGAAAATTCTTTTACCTAACGCAAAAACACGAAACGATAACTTCATTAGCAGAAAAGCTGCGATACAACCCGATATTCAAAAGAAAACACGTCAGTTTACTCCGAAAGCCTAGCGTTCACTTTTTTTGCTTAATTTATTAACTGTCTCAGAAGATGGAATCGGGTGACCGGGCCGAGCAAAGGTGGAAAATCGACTTTAGAAGAAACGCAACGCGAACATGAATCGGTCAAAAATATTACACCACATTGCGAAATATGGTGCAATAATTCTGGAACAATTTAACACGTAAATTCGCAAAAGCGTCCAGGACCAAGCGCGTAGACAAAACACCATTCGGCAATTCTGCATGATAATAAAAAAGGTCCACACCAAACTGTATTTGGAAAATAATAATATAGTAATCGACTTAAGAGCGGCAATCAAAATGAATCTTTAATTCAGATGAAGTGGCAAAATCACATGAACATAACAAACTATGCGGCAAGTTGACAGCTTTCGAAATGTGGTTATACAGAAGGATCCTGACCAAGGGCGTATCCAGCTCAAAACGGAAAGGGGGGTAGCTTTCTGAATCCAACTTTTGATTGTTTTCTTTGCGAAAACGCATTGACGATGAATGGTTAGCATGGTTAACCCATTTAATCTATTTTCACCTAGTGCTTCTAAGCCATGATTTAATTCGGCGCAGGGAGCTTGTTGTGTAGGGCTGTGAAAGCAAAATCAGGTGCGTCTTTCTAATGGTTGGAAAAGACAAATCGCTCTTTTTTAAAACGCTTCTTTTACTTCATTCCACATTTTGAACGACAATTCCCTTTCTCGATGCCTGAAGCAGAGGGTGGTTGTACTTCCTTGCCCCCATCGGTGTTGCTGGTGCTGGTACTTTTCTTTCGTTTTATATTTACTGCTAATATTAAAATATAACTATTACTAAACGTTGATGTGGGCGCGGTATAACACATGCAAACGTAGATACCCAGATAAACGGCAATACTTACCATTCTTACCAAAAAACTTTCTAATATCAATTTTGATATAATTTGTAATAAAGTAGAGGGCACGAAACATCAAATTTTACTGTAGTAAAAATTGCACACACTTGTGACCCTTGTGTTAATTTAACTGCACCGACTCTAACGGAAATCGTTGTTGATGTGTCGTGAAATGAGACGAGATTATTCTAGAAAGCTCCTTGTTGCCACGAGCTAACTATACATCCATCTGTGAGAAGTTATACGAACTACATGCTGTACGTGTATAATCCACGTTCGTATGACTTCTAACAGATGGCGCGAGGGTCTCTATTTCGTAATTAGTTTTTTCAAAATTTTGACGTACTAACAAGTAACCTATTAGTCCATTTTGCAGAAATTTGTTGTTTATATCTTTTCTGCTGTATGTTATATTTTTTCCACCTTGCATATGCCCTTGATCCTGAGTATACCTTGGACCAGCCATACTTAACATGCGGCCTACGTGCGGCCCGCTTTTATGTACGGCCCAAAAAACATTTATTATCAGGAAGGTGCGTTTTAAAAAATCTGGCCATCGAGTTTAAGAACGATACGAATCTGGAGTTATTTTTAAAGAAAAGGGAGAGGGAAAAGAGTACACCGAATTTTGGAAATTAGTCCCTAAAAAACACAAGACTATACAGAAATCTACCCACCTGCTGCTCTCATTGTTCGCATCAACATATTTTTGTGAATCATCCTATTGCAAAATGAAATATGCGTAGAACGTATATAGAAATCGACTTACTGATTCTCACCTTGATGACGTATTGAGGGTAGCTTGTAGCAATTATACACCCGATTTGTCTAAAATAGTAAACAATTTGTCTCAATATCAAAAATCACACTAATTTTTAAATAAACTGTTGGATACATTTAGGTTTTGAGTTTTATTGTTTACATTATTGTGCTGTAAGGTATAATGTACGATATTATAATGTTGCGGCCCGCGAAACTTAACAAACATATCTATGTGGCCCGAGGAAAAAAAAGGTTGAGTATGGCAGCCTTGGACGGATAGGGTAAGAAATTCCGAAATCTAGAACATGATTGGCAAGAAAGCAAAGATTTTACGCACCATTAAAATCCGAAAACTAGAATACTTTACACACAGAAAATACAGAAGTCTACAAGTTATGATGCAAGATAAAATCGCAAGAAAAAGAAATCCAGGCAAGAGGTAAATGAAATGGCTCAAGAAAATTCGAGAATGGTACGGAGAAAGCACTAAGACTGTCCAGAGCTGCCGCCTCAAAAGTTAAAATAGTAATGATGGTCGCTAATCTTGTTGAAAGATACAAATACCCAGAATAAAATCGAATATTGTTAGGTACTTTCAAAAATTGAATAGAAAGTGGGATTTTTCGAAAAAGGAAAAGATATGGAGATTATACTTGGGTTTTCAATACAAAAAAAAAACTCCAGCAGATCAAAAATTTAAAGATTAAAGTTGTAATTTTCGAAATTAACGTCACACATTTTTGTTATACGTTTTAAAATTGGAAGTTTTAAAAAGTCATTATATCCAGAGTAAAGTCTGAATTTTTAGATAAAATATAACAAAAATTGCGTTGTTTAAAAGTTACGACATTATGACCGAGAATATCAGGAAAATAATTTGTTTTTCCTGTATTAAAGTGGAAGATTTTTCTTCCTAAAATACACCAAACAGAAATTTCAAGATAAAATATTTGAAAAAAATTACAAATATCTAGAAACTATTGAAAGTTGAAGATTCATGTTTCAGCTTTGAAGAACAGTACGAGACTAGAATCAAAGTTTTCCTGATTAGAGTAGCAAATTGTGACAAAAAGTTGTAAATTATTCATCTTTAAGTGGTTTGTTTCTACCGAAACGTAGCGATCATCACTCATACGCCTGTGTTGCGCGTTTTACATTATCACAGGCCTAGAGGACCTACAGCTTTACGTGGGCTTCGAACCACGGGAGGTGGATTTGAAAGTATAAAATTCAGCCTGCATTTATATTATAGCCGGAATATTTTGCTAAAAAATGGCCCTTCTGTTTGCTGTTAATACATGATTAATGTAAATATCAGTAACGATGTCAATCAATCAATAATTTTTCCACCCTAATATTGAAAGAAAAATCGAAATTATAAATATCTAGCTAAACTACATGTAATATACTGATTTTGCTCAAGATTGTAATTGCAATGGCACGCAGACGACCATTAAATGACAAGGTGATTGAAGTAGACATCTCATTTGAAGTTCTTTTATTCTCCATATGAAAAATTCGATATTTTTCTGTCTCATTAATATAAAAAATGTCAGAAAATAAACTAAAATTTGCAACTGACGTAGACTAAATCATGTGAGTTTCCTGGAATGACGGTATTTTTATTTTGTACCTTTTCAATTATTATGCGTAGAATATTATCAGAAAACTGTCGCATTCATCAACCGCCATTTGAACTTGGTTGAGTGTTTGTTAATATCTGCAAGTTATTCTTCGCAGAATGCCCTCTAACAGTTCCGATTGTCTAAAAGTAGTATTTTTGGTACAGTTCAAATGCCTATCGTGTCTTCCTTTATATTAAATATTATATAAGTATACTGGGGGTAGGGTAAACAGGAAACCTTCAAGAAAAACAATAAACACGCTTCGATAGTGACTATCTTGCCTTAACCCGTAGGTATCTGTAAACATTACGTTTTTTGGCCCAAAGTTCTGTGTAACACAAGAACTAGTTTATTTATCGCAGTTTAAATCTTACAAAAATGACACGTTGCGCCCCAACCGATTTATATGATCATCTATAAATCTTCCGGTGCCTTTGTGTGTTTTATCTAAACGAATAGGTGAGAAATAGACAAGTGTTGATCGCGCGGTTTATAAATCAGCCGCGGTATGTTATTATATTGCGTTTACACGTAGTTACTCGCTGTAGGACTCGTACTGCTCGACATCTAAATTGCTCCGTCCTCTTAATTTATTTGCTTTTTTATCCCAACAGTCAGAGCCGTGAAAACCAGCGACGAGGACGCCGAAAAAGAAAATTGGGCAACCACTGCATCGGACTTTATAAGCGATTTCACCTTTGCAACACTCAGGTAAGTGAAACCAACGAATGAAAAGCCTTATTGTTATTCGCGATATGAGTTTCTAACGCCTCGTACAATATCCGCATTGTTCAATTTCTGGATTTATTTTCTCGTTAATAGATTTATATTCGGCGTGTGGAACGTCCATAAAATAATAGATTTGCAAACTGAACGAGCCGCTTGGAATAATTCGCTCTAATTGTGATATATTGGCTATGACAGTAGTAAAGTTAGCAGTTCAGATTTGGCACAGGTCGGGTCAAGTATGCCATTAAATCATAATAACGCGGCTGACAGCTGAAAAGAGATGCTTTGATTTCGAAAGGCCACCCGCGGATTAATGACGAGCGTTTGGTTATCTCGCGACAAACACAAGCTGTCATGATGAGGTTAAGCAATTAGCTCTTTTTCCAGAAATGTCCGACTGGACGCGATTTTCGAGTGGAGCAGTGTGCATTTTTCAACAAAAATCCGTTCAAAGGAAAGTACTACTTTTGGGTGCCGTATCTGCAAGGTATGTCTTGGAAGATTTATCAGCAATGTAAAGAGCTGTTGTAGGTGGTTCGAAGCAAACATAACAGATAAAATGGTTTTTGAAAGAAAGGTTTCAGTAGAATTGATCCTCTTTAGTTTAACTGAAATATTAAGCCATTATAAAACTGAAGTAAAATCTACGAGAAAAATTTTAAATAGGTCCTGGTACTTTTAAAATAATAATTCATAAATTTCGATGTTATAAAGATATAGAACCGCTAGTTCCTATTTTATCTGTTAATTTATCTCATCACTGAAATCCAGTTTCCGACTTTATATACAAACTTTAAATTTGTGTTTATTAATACTCTACCTTCAAATATAAACTTTACATTAGAAACAGAACAAAACAGGTGTATTAATTATTTAGACTTCAGTATAAAAATTAATTCTAAAAACAAATTGAATACTCTCGTTTATAGAAAACCTACACAAACAGATATCACAATACCGCAAGACTCATGTCACCACCAAACACATAAATTACCAGCCTATAGGTCATTGATACATAGAGCTTTAACAGTTCCCCTAGCTAACAGTGCTTACACCAAAAAGATTTCGATTATTAAACAAATTGCACATAGTAATGGATACAACAGAAAACTGATAGACACACTAAACAAAAAGAAAGATTATAATTTAGCAATTCAAAGAATATATACGAAAGACCACTCTGAAAATGTTATATATATTTCAAGTCCATATTTGGGTGACATATCTGAAAAAATTGCTAAAATTATAATCAAAATAAAATACATTTAAGTAATTTATAAAACAACAAAAACACTTTCAGTACCTTATTCAGCGCAAAAGATAGAAGTAACGATTTGGTAAAATCAGGCATTTACAAATCAAACTGTTCAGTGTGTAATTATGAATACATAGTCAAACAAACAAAACATTTTGATACGAGTTAAAAAGAACACATACGTTCGTACAAATATAAACACCCAGAAAATTCTAACTACACTAAATATTTATTAGTACACAACATACATTAACATTAAATAACACGCTTTAATGTGTGGATGTTTTGGAATAGAACACAAGAGTCAAGTTTAAAATCAAGATCCAGTTTCCCTAACTACAAACGTTTACAATATTAATAATAATTCCTTTTGAAACTGACATGCAAAATATCGAAATACGTATAAAACTCTAATAAATACCATTTGAAAATTGTGATTATTATTATTTTAAAAATATAAATATGAATTTCAAAGACGAGAAACAATTCGTAAACATAAAACCTTTTTTGAAAATACGATATCTCCGAATTTGGAATATTCAAACTTAAAATTGTCAATTTCAGTTTAAATTGTCAAATCTTATTTAGAATCTTGAAATCACAATTCATGAGTTTGTGATTTCTACATTACGTTCTACTGTGTTATCTGGATTCTAAACTTGATCAATTCGATTGCCGATTCAATAATTCGATTGCCGATTCAATAATTCAACTGCAACCTTGCGATTCGATCTCAGATTTAGTATTCGGATTTTAGCTCTAGATTGCGCGTTGGTACTGGAGATTCCGATTCTATGCTAGAAATATCGATTTAAAACTCTAGTTTTTAATTTGAAACTTTATTTTTCTACTTTAGACTCAACTTTTTAATGTAAATTATCATAAATTGTTTTTACATTCAATATAAGGAGTCGAAAACTTACACTTGATTTCGTTTAAAAAGTGATCTTTCAAACTAGTGATAATTCCACTTCAAATTAGATATATTGACTTACACTATGATATTATAACCTTCTTCACCTTTTTCAGGAGTTTCAATTTCAATTTCAAGCACATAGTATTGACGTTGAATTCGATTTTCCACGTAATCAGTGCGCTATTACGTTTGCACACCACATCTCGACTATAAAAATGGGATTTTAATTGGACTTTCATTTAGAAATTTCAAATTTGAAAGATAGATTAATAAATATCATAACTATATTCATTTTTTAAAATATGTACTAAATATTTAGTTGTGGTGAATCGTTAAAATACATTTTTCGAAGTAAGTTTGTCAAATATTAAAGCTTTTTCTTATTTGTATACGATTCAAAGATTGTTTGGTTAAACTTTCATAAACGATATAAGCAGGCTTACATTGACTATAACATATGCAACCTTTTTAACGCTTCTGGATAAAGCTTGTATACAGCAACAGATCTTTTCATTGGTACTATTTATATTTATAGAGTTGATTGACTTACGCCTTAACAAATAAATTTTCCAGCTAATGATGAGTGCGAATTGAATTGCCGTCCCGTGGGGACGAAGTTTTATGCGACCCTGAACAAGACCGTCGTGGATGGGACCTCATGCTTGCATCCGCTGACGTCGACGGGAAAGGCTGCACCCCCTGGGAGCCGGGGCGTCTGTGTGGACGGTCGTTGCAAGGTAAGAAACTGTAAAAGTGTATCGAGGGCGATCGAGGGTTGCTGCTGGCAAATAATCGGACGTCGCGTAATTAGAAATATTATTCTTTAATAGGATTATTCGGAAAATATTTGAGGAAGAACAAAACTAAAACGGAAAACATATAAGTAATTTCAGGTACATTACGCAACTGAAAACAAGTACTGGGAAGAAATAATTTTTTTTTTAATTAATTTAGTAACTATTTGCAATCTATAAAGACTTAAATAAGGAAATTTGATATGTGAATTGTGTGTTGACAAGTATACATGTGTGTTAGGGTCCAGTGACCTTAACTCAGTGTTTTCTTAAAATTTAGTTGTTGCATATATTTATAATAATACTAAACACATTAACTGCAGCTCAGAGTCTATTCGGCAGGTCAAGGCGCTTTACTCTGTTTAGTCTTTGGATGTTTTCACTATTGTCCAAAAGGTTTATTGCTAGGAAGTTACTATGATGTTCTAGTTATGATATTTTTCACTAAACTTTCTAATAGTTTCCTTAAATGTGTTCACTTTCACATCACTCAATATATCAACATTTCTCACAAAATAAGGAGCGTCGCACATGACACGTAGAACTTTTGAATGATATCTTTCGATAATTTGGATATTGGTGTTGGCTGCAGTTCCCCAGAATTGAATGCCATAAGTCCAAATTAGTTTGAACGCAACAGCCAACATTGTATACTAATAATTTATTCCCGAGTGACAATTTGGACTTGCTGCCCAGTAACCAGTAATGCTTGCTAAATTTGATGCCAAGTTGTTTTACTTTACTCCAAATATGCCAAATATTCCATGTGAAACCCTTGTCAAGGTGCATTCCAAGATATTTGACCTCTGTAACTTGAAGTAACGGATTGTTGTTAATGAAAACTTGTGGAAAGTTGCCTCTACACCACTTCGTGAACGTAATGTGATAAGATTTAGACTCATTTATTTTAACTCTCCACATCTTGGTCAATTTTTCGATGACATTTAGATTATTTTGTAGCGTTCTTGCGGCTATTACTAGGTCTTTATGTTTCACCAGGATTGGTTTATCATCCGCAAATGTAGCTGTGAGAGACTGATCTTTGGTAGGCATATCTGATGTAAAAAGGATATACTTACAAAAGAGGCCCGAGGACGCTCCCCTGTGGTACCCCTGATCTAATTGGATGTATTTCAGTATGCGTTTGATGATATTTTATCTGAAAGTATCTTTCTTCTAAGTATGATTTAATTATAATATAATATGAGTGTGGTAGCGAGCTTTTTAATTTATACAGCAGGCCATCGTGCCACACCTTATCGAAAGCTTGGCTGTCGTCAAGAAACGCTGCCGTGTAGTACCTTTTTTCTTCAAAGGATTGATTTATTAAGTTGACTACACGATGGACCTGCTGTGCTGTGTGGTTGAATACTTCCTTCTAAAACCAAATTGATGTGCCGGAATCAGATTCAATTCTTCGATGATTCGTGTAAGTCTTTTGGCTAGCAATTTTTCTAATAGTTTACCAAGTATGGATAGTAGACTAACTGGCCTGTAAGAAGTAGCCTCATTGGGTAGTTTCGCAGGTTTTAATATAAGTATCGCTTGAGCCACCTTCCAGAGTAACGGGAAGTACCCCAGACGCAGGACTGAATTGAATAAGATTGTAATCATAACAAAGCCTTTACGAGGAAGTTCTTTGATTATCTTTCCTGTTATTTGATCAATGTCAGGGGCCTTTTTTGGATGCAGATCATTTTTAACCATATCTTTAACTTCCTTGACTGAGAAAAGTTTTGGTAGTGGGACCAATTGATATGGAGTATAGAGATAATTCTTTATTTTAGCTTCCTCTTCTGGTGTTAAAGAAGAGGGTAGAGGTTGAAAAACTTTACTACGATACTGAGCAAAAACATCTGCCATATCCGATTCTGCGCATGCCCAGCTGTTGTCTTCTTTGCGTATTGGGGGTGTTTGTTGATGTTTGATCCTTTTTATTGCTCTCCACAAGGCGTAGTTTGTATCCACGGTAGGGCTTAAATTTTCCAAATACTCTTGAAAGCTTTTATTATTTAAGTCTTTGATTAAACTTTTGAGTTCCGCAGATGCTTTATTATAGCGCTTTTTATCAGAAGGGTAACCACTGTTCCTCCAGATTCTCCTAAGCCTTCTTTTTTCAGCAATTTTCTTTTTGATGACCATTGGACAGCATTCCTGTTTCCTTGTGATTGGAATATCTAGTGTCGCTTCCCTAGCCGACTCTTGAATTCAAACTAATTATAGCTTAAAAGAGTAAACAAATGCTCTGCTTAAAAATTAGTTAATATAAAGAATGTATATAAATTTATTTTACAGATTCACGAAAGCTTAAAACTATTTAAAGCAAACTAAAATATGGATATTTTTGTTTTAAACTATAACAACTTACCAATGTTGTTTCAACAAGTGCTTTGTATGTAACTTGTTTTATATTAGTTAATTCTGAAACCAACATTTGCATACCATTTTTGTCTGTCTTATACGTATTATATCAATTACACAATGTAAAATGAATAGAATTAAGTTATATTTTAAATTGTAAAAAGGATTCATTCTGTTTTAGTAAATAAGTCTGTACGTATATTAGGTCTTTAAAGTCGCCTTTGACCAATAACTTCCTAAAGTAACCTTTGGCCCCAGTGGTTTAATTCGCGTTGAGTTTTTTTTGCGTTTCTGTAGCAATTTTTAAACATGTCGACTGTGAGCTGACTGACCCAACTGTATTATACACTTTTCCACGGATTACGTAATCCAATATCTTTATTTCTAATAATAAAGTTTATTTAGTTTATAGATTTATATTTGCGAAAATAAACATTTAACACAAAAACCTCCTCATGCGAATATTGAAGCAAATATTCTTGAATTATTCGTCAGTTACTGCATATGAGAACAACATATTAAAGCAAGGGAAGGCATTCATTAAGTATTTCAATACGTAAAAATATAACTGTGATAATTTTCTTTGCGTTCATTTGAACTAAATTTAAAGCAATTTGAATTTACCAACTGAAATTGCAGGTTCTGTTGCGAACAGCAGTTTGATGGTTTAAAAATAAGGTGGCTTGACGATGAGTTTTGCCGAAACACATTCTCGGTGAATTTATAAATTTGAAAAATTTTCGTGGATACTTTGTATTCGAAACTTACATCTATTTCATTGTATTTTTAACATATCGGGATTGACCTCGTAGTTTAATAATCATGTATTCAGAAGTAGGATAAATATAACTTTTTTTTTATAGTACTTTATTTTAAATAGTGCCCCAACTACATTGGTCTTTGACACTTTAGAATTGTAGGTGTTTATTTCATATCAAATTCCATAGTCCTGTTGGTTTAATAAAGTTTAATAGTCTGCTTATGGCTTCTGCACTGTTTTCTAATACGTTTCCTACCTGATCACTCTGTAGTATGTTTTTTCTTTGTAGGTTATACTTTTTACACTCACACAAAATATGTATAACTGTCAGTTGGCTATTGCACGTCCCGCAGATTGGTGGAGGCTCTCGTTTGAAAATGTGTTGGTGTGTTATTTTTGTATGTCTTATCTGTAATCTTCTTCGTATTATTTCTTCACTTCTTAATAGCTTACTCCTGGGTGTCCATTTCTCGGTAGATTCTTTTATTATTCGAAGTTTGTTGTGTTTGATTTCAATATAACTTTTTAAAATGGACGGCGTTCAAAATCTGGGGCTGTAGATTGCTGCAACGAATACGAACCTGTACATAGTTAAGTTTTCCAGAAAACCTACCTACCTACCACTATTTTACTTCGTATATCAGAATCCGATAAATACCAGAACCAAAAAAAAACCGCAGAGTAAACAAAACAGGTAAACGCCATTATGATAATCATCATAGTTATGTTGTGTATAGTCTTCATGACGAATCAGGTAATGTACGTCATCAAAATATTTCATGCCGTCACGACTTTCTACGAAGCCATGAAGTTTTAAACGATTTAAAAATTTTATAACCCAACTTTTTGTAATTGTGGACAGACTACTCGCTATGGAAAGCGGTACGGAAACTAAAAAGACCAATCATGCATATACCCTTCTATCAAGAAGGAAGATGGTAACTGGGCTCGTAGTAACAAAGAAAAGGCGAATGCCTTTGTTGAACATTTCACCGAAGTCTTTACACCTTTCCCTTGACAATGTCCAGAAGAAGAAACAGAAATTCTTGCATTCCTGGACTCGCCGTTCCAAATGAGTCTACCCCTTAAACCCATAACCACCAAGGAGACAGAGAAAGAAATAAAGCAGACTAACATTATAAAAACTTCTAGGTTGCGATCAATTACTGGGACTATCATCAAGTAACTGCCAAGCAAAATTATACAAGCCCTTAAACACCCATACAATGCAATACTCTCGACTCAGCAGTTTCCAAGCCAATGGAAAACAGCACAAATCATCATGATACCGAAACCAGGTAAATCACTTGGTGAAGTAACATCGTACCTAAACTTACTCCCCATCTTGTCAACGGTTTTTGAAAAACTGATCCGGCGTAGAATAATGCCAATTCTTGAAAATCAAGAACTAATTCCTAAACACCAATTTGGCTTTCGGCGTCAACACGGCACCATCGAACAGGTACACAGGATAGTTCACAAAATATACAAGGATCTGGAAAGAAAAAGATACTTCTACCATGTTTCTAGACGTGAAGCAAACCTTTGATAAGGTATGGCATTAAGGTTTATGCTACAAACTAAAAAAAACACTTACCTTACCAGCTATATGAACTGATGAAGTCAAAATACCAAAATGAAACCACGACTATCAAATCCATCTCCTCAGGCGTTCGACAGGGTAGCACCCTAGGTCCCATACTGTATTTATTGTATACAACCGACCTACCTACATCTCGACTAACAACATCAGCTACTTATGAGGATGATGTGACCATTTTAGCCTCACATATAAATCCGCAATAGGCATAGAGGTACCTCCAAGTTCATTTCAACAAAATTCAACGCTGGACTAGGATATGGCTAATTGGACTGGACGAAGCCAAGTCCCATCACAACTCATTTGCTATGAAAAGGGACAACTGTCCACCAGTAACCATAAACGGACACCAACTTAACCATACAGAATCAACACAATACTTAGGACTACATCTCAATAGGAAACTAACTTGGAGAACCCACTTATTTATCAAGCATAAAAAACTAGGTCTGTAATTTCTTAAATTATACTGGATGATCGGAAGAAGATCGAAACTATCTTTGGAAAACAAGATACGAATCTATAAAATAGTACTTTACTACTTTACTTTACTCCTTGGCTTCGTTAGTCCTTGTAGGACCATGGCCTCCCTCACGGTTTTCGGGGCCTGATCTTTTACAGGGGGCGGCGGCTGCCCGCCCCCCAACCCTGCTAATATAGTCAGCAAGGTTGTCTGTTCCTCTCATCTCTGTTTGTCGCGGGCTACTGATATTGGCGTTATGGATGTTGTTGCAGTTTTTCTTTCGCGTCTCTTACAATCCTTGCCCATTCCTTTCTGTTTTTTGCTTTCTTCTTCCAATTCTTTATTCCGAACTCCTGTATGTCACTTTCTAAGTTGTCATTCCATCTACTTCTTGGTCTTCCTTGTGTCCTCTTTCCATCGATTTTTCCTGTTAGGGTCTTTTTAACACTTCGAGTATCCTCCATGCGCCTGCAAGTGCCCTGCCCAACTCAAACGTCTGCTTCGTATTTCATTGATGATACTTGGTCCATTAAACATTACTTTGAGCTCATGGTTCATTCTTACCCTCCACCCATCATTCTCTTGTACCGGCCCGTATATTTTGCGCAAGATCTTCTGCTCCCATGTCTTCAGCATATGTTCTTCTTTTCTTGTGAGGCTCCATATCTCTGCTGCGTACAACACCACGGGCCTTATTACCGTTTTGTACATTTTTATTTTAGAGTTTGTTGAGAGCGTTTTTGATTTTACCACCTCTTGTAACGCGTAGAAACACCTATTCCCTTGCATTACGCGTGCATTCACGTCTTCTCGTATTACATTTCCCTCCGTAATTAACGACCCTAAATATCTGAAGCACTCGACTTTGTCGTAACATTGACCGTTTATGTTTATATCCGTGATATTTTCCCACTTCCCCGTATTCCTTGCTGTTATCATGTACTTCGTTTTTGTGGCATTTACTCTTAAACCCTGTACTGCGGCTGCTTCCTCGAAATATTTATACATTTCTTCTAGATCTTTCTTATTTCTGCTAATGAGATCTATATCGTCGGCGTATGCTAGTATTTGGTTTTGCCTATTGAAGATTGTACCTCCAGGGTTTATTGGTAGGCTTCGTACCGCCCTTTCTAGCACAAGGTTAAAAAGAGTTGTTGATAGGGCGTCTCCTTGTCTCAGTCCCACCTCTATTTTGAATTCTTCTGAAAGTTGATCCTGAATTCTCACTTTCGCTTTGGTATCTGCTAAGCACATTTTCACTAGGTTAATTAACTTCGGTGGTATTTTCAACTCTTGTAACCCTTTGTATAGTTCGTTTCTTATTGTGGAGCCGTATGCTTGCTTAAAATCGATAAACATATGGTGTAAGTCGGTATTAAATTCATAGAATTTTTCTAAAGTGTGCCTTATTGTAAAGATCTGATCGATTGTCGACCGGTTTTTACGGAATCCGCACTGGTAATCTCCTACTATTTTTTCCATATAAACACTTAATTTTTTCTCAAGTAACTTGCTAAATATTTTATACCCGACGTTTAATAGTGCTATGCCCCTATAGTTCTCGCACCTCGTCTTATCACCCTTTTTATGTAGTGGGCATATGATGGCAACATTCCATTCTTCGGGAATTTCTTCTTCTTCCCAGATTTTTGTTATGATGCCGTATATTTCTCTTGTGATTATTGGGCCTCCGTATTTTATCATCTCTATCGTTATAAGTACTGTCCTGCCCCGGTGCTTTATAATTCTTCATTTTCCTTATAACCTCTTCTAGCTCCTGATATGTTGGTACTTTTGTTTCGTTATCCTCTTCGTGCTCCATCGCCCCTTCCTCTGCGTTCTGTTCATTATTATCTTGTGTACCCAGTAGCTCGACAAAATAATTCCTCCATCTTTGAATTACCTCTTATTTGCTACCTAACAGACGCCCTTCCTTATCTCTACACAACGTCGTTCTTGGTTGAAAACCCCTCTTTTGATTATTTACTTCTTTATAAAATTGCCTTATGTTCCTACTTTGTCCGTACTCTTCCATTTTTTCCAGTTGTTGTTGCTCGTACATTCTCTTTTTTGTTCTGCATGTTTTCTTTGCTGCTTTCCTTTTGTTAGCAAATTGATTTATCTTTTCCTCCGTATTGGCCCTCAGCATCTCCAGTCTGGCTTTATTTCTTTCTTCCACTGCTTGCTTACAGTCTTCGTCGTACCATTTTTTGTTTTGCCCTACTCTCTTTTCTCCCACTATTTCTTTTATTATTATTGTTATTGCTGCGCTCACTTTTTTCCATCTTTCTTCGACCCCTTCCGGTTCATCTCCTTTTTCTTCCTTTACCTTTTCTATTCTAGTTTCTAGGGCTCTGTGATATTCCCTTCTCTTTTCTGTATTAGAGATTAATTCCTCGGTATTATATTGTATTTCTTGTGTCCCCTTTTCTTTTCTTTCTTTAGATATTCTCTGTCTTATCTTTGCCACCACCATAAAGTGGTCAGAATTAATGTCTGCGCCCCTATAGCTTCTGCTATCTAACATATCTGATGCATGCCTGGCGTCTATCAGTATATGGTCTATTTGATTCCTCGTTGTTGTGTCCGGGGATATCCACGTTTTTTTGTGAGTGTTTCTATGCTGGAATCTCGTGCTGCCAATTATCATCCTTCTCCCTGTGGCAAAGTCTATCAGCCTCCTCCCGTTATCATTACTTTCTTCGTGTAAGCTATGTTTGCCTGCTACCCTTTGAAACACCGCTTCTCTTCCCACTTTCGCATTTAGGTCTCCTAGCACAATTTTTATATTGTGATTCACTATTTTATCCATCTGCCTTTCTAAAGCTCCATAAAAGCTTTCCTTTTCCTCGCTCCCTGTCCTTGTCCTCCGTTGGTGCATGCACATTAATTAGGGTTATGTTAAAAAACTTAGCTTTTAGTCTCAGTATCGCCATTCTCTCATTAACCGCTTTGAAATCTATTATTTTGCTTTCAAATTTTTTACCGATCACAAAACCCACTCCAAATCCTCCCTTCACCGCCCCACTATAACATATTGTATATCCTTCATAATCCATAATTCCCCCATCCTTCCATCGCATTTCCTGAATAGCAGTGATTTCTAATTTGTAGCTCTTTATTTCCTTAATTAAATTTTGTAATGCTCCTATCTCTGCTAGCGTTCTTACGTTCCACGTTGCCACCCTGAAATCCCTCCTTTGCTCCTTTTTATTTCTACTTTGCATAACCAGTTCATCGCCTTCTTCGTCACCACTGTTTTCCATCCTTTCCCATTCATTTACTAGTTTTTTTG
>JABXWE010003976.1:0-40864 GCA_014611495.1 Limonius californicus
ATAATTAATAATTTTATAATGTTATAAGTCAGCTGAAGATGTTCCAGATTAATATTTGAATTTTCATTGGTCCATCTTTAACTTTCATATGCGTGGAAGTTCCAAATTCGTATATTTTTGGAATTTAGTTGGTTATTTGTACTTGAATGAGCAACACGTATTTTCCTGTTCTCCATAATTTCATATTTGACGTTTATAAAAGTCAATTTTGTATAAAAGTAGGTGTGTCTAAAGTTTGTTTATGTAAATAAGTTTAGAAGTTTCATGTTTCGTTTAAAAATTATTATTGTGTAAATAATGGATATTTGAGTTCTACAGTTAATTATTAATATGTGTTTATTTAAAATAAAAATAATCTTTACCTGAAGTAAAAAGTTTAATTGAGTTATTTCTTCCAACGTTTTTCTAACCTGAAATATATAAAAATTAAAACTGAGCTCATTAATTTGTTATAAAGAAAAGGTAACTTACCTGTAATTAGTAATGAGAATATAATAAAAAAAGTCTAGTGTTAATTGCAAGTTGCACAACACTTTATTATTATAATAAATAATTGATCAACGATCGAAGTCATGGATGCAACGAGGTCAAGCAGAAAGTGACACTTTTTGTGATAGAAACAAGTTTTTGGTGATAATTGTCTCAGAGAGAAATATTTGTGAGACAACTTATTCAAGGGATATTAAAAAATACGGTTATCCACAATATATTGTTTTCTCAATGATTGGTTTTTTCTACAGTTATTTCCTTGGAAAGGGGAATTTTTGTAGTTTATTATGCACTGAGACACGCTGGGCCTCACATGTACCCCTGTATCGAAAATTGCGAAAACGTTTCGTTCAAAATCATTAAGAACAGCGTATCTATTTCCTTTTCATAATATAAAAGCGTAGTAGTGCGGTATGAATTGCAAAAGTAAAAGGAATAGTGGGTACACTTATTTCTAAATGACATGGGAAACGAGTCGTTCTCATTCTACGCAAAATAAGTTCAAGGGAATCGTTAAACTGCTCATGAATCTAAGTTGGTAGCACGCGCCAGTTTCCATTGTTAATCGTGTGCGCCTACACAATTCTTCATAATCGTTTTACATACACAATTTTTCACATCCACACATAGAATTTCGAAATTTGTGCCTTACCAAATTACGAACCGAAATTATTGCTAAACAGTTATTATGCAGAATGTAACCATTTAAGTCGCATAAACCTTGTAATTTGTTAGAGTTCTTTATTTTAAAATTGCATATTAAATATGAAAAATGCCTTGAATTAATGCAAGCCAGGTGCAATCTCAAGTTTGCAGGAGGATGGTGGTTTATGGTGCATCTCATCATCCACCTGGCTCTTCGACACACGTTCCGTGGTAATTGTGCGGTTCTGACCTTAGCTCTTCCATATCTAAAGAGGTGACCCTTGACAAGTTACACGTATTGTAAGAATTGGAATAATTCGCTAAATTACTCGTGTAACTCGCACGTGACAACGAGAAGCACGTCATTGTTTTTTGCTGCCTTTACATTCTTTTTTTAGTTCTCTTGTTTTCCTCTTATTACATAAAGGAAAACGTTTGGTGATTTTGCACGTAGTCTGCAAGATTTAAAATATTTTTTAAAGGAGCTTCATACTGTGTATTACACTTGAACAACAGGTTCGAAGGAGTTTTATGAAATAGTTGTATTACATAACGTTATTAAACACATTATGCGCTTCTGCAAATGCCTGTAGTTACAAACATTTAGTAGATAATGACTTTTTGTACTATTCCTATGGTATTAATAGTTATTTATGATATAAGTGCTAAAAGTGACATTTTCTTTTGTGAGAGGGGAAGTTTCCCTTCCCTTCCAACAAAATAAAATGTCACTTCTAGTACATATGTCATACACTATTTTTTCTACAAACACCATTAAAAGTACAAATCAATGCATTTCTTACGTTATTAAATTTATAAAATATCGATTTGAAATCCAATTATTCATGAAGTTTATTGTTGCTAAGGTAATGAAAATTCGATCGTTTGTTGACAAGTAACTTCGAATCTCGTGACAGTGCCGAAGAACATTTTTTGTTTACGATTAAAACACTATCCACTTCAGATTACATTTTCTAACTGCAGTTTCTCTAACTGTAGGTACATTTAATTAAGTAAATAAATATTCCTTTGATTTAAAATTTCTTAATTTTTTATAATATCGCACCAGTATTAATAGTAAACCACGTCATTTACTTTTAGCACTAGTCCTTGCTTGCTTGCTTGCTTGCTTTGAAAGAGCGAGATCTAGGACGCGGTTTTCCAAGCATCTCGATGCACTTAGGCCAAATGGCCCATTGTACATCGTAACTAAGAATTTTGCCTATCTGGGGTAATTCCAACTCCAGTAGTCATTTTTAACGTGTCACACATCGCAGTGGCACGGGACCTACGACTTTACTTCTTATCCGACAAAAAGCGCATTTTCAGATTTTTCCCCGCTAGAAAAATTTCGCCGACCTTGGCCAGGTTCGATCCCGCGTCCCTCGGATCCAAAGGCAAATGCGCTAACCACTAGACCACCGAGGCCTGCTTAGTACTAGTGCTAAAAGTAAATTACTTTTAGCACCAGTGCCATAAAATGACATTTTAGACACTGACAACCTGCGTTAAAAATTAAACTTTTACTAACTTTTGTAGAAAATAGTAATTTACATAATTTTTGGATGCAATTCATGGAGTTATATCACAGCTTGATAAAAATTTTACATCTCAAAGAATTTATACTTATGTAGCGGAAGGTAAATTTGTTGTAATGATGTTAGGAAGAGTGAATGTTAAGCAAATCGAGAAAACTATATTATTAAAGCCAAGACTTATCAGTAAGCGTGAATTAATTTTAAACCAATCAAACTGAAAACAATGTACACATTGACCGTTATTACCTTGCATTGCTTTCGAAACACATTTCCGTACTTCCCAGTACCGAGGAATACCCCAACGTATTCGGAATTACTTGGAATTACGCATAATTACTCGGAATTACTCAGAACGACTTACATTGTTTGATGCTACAGTCTGCTTATAAAGAAATCGGTTACTAAGTAAGTTCGGTCATAAAGTACAAAATTACTTAGTCCCGACAAAGCCCCATAAGGTCCTGTGTTAATTTAGTCCGCCTATAAAGTAACTTAAGTTCGGATATAAAGTAATTTGTTGGATTGGTAAATGCCATATTTAAACTGGAAACAGTATTTACCTGCTAAGATCTCTTCCAGACCGGTAGACGGGTGGACAGATATTGAGGGGTGAAAGTTGGAATTTCCAATACTTGCGGTTTAAAATTTAATTGCTCTTTAATTGAAGACTGGTCGCTGTGGTCAATGGCCCTTGCAACCAGTTGTTTTATTGAAAATCGAAATGAATTTTTTTTAGTCAAAATGAGTGCGAAAAGAAAAGCATTGTGTATAGAAAGAAAGTTAGCAGTTATCAAGTGATCAGAAGAAGAATGAAGTGGCAAAACAATTAAATCTGGTATATTCAACGGTCAACACAGTATGGTGCTTGAGAGTTTTAAAATCGAGGCTGAATCGGAAAAAAATCTGAACCGCCAAACGAAGAGGTTAACTCACGAGGTTTTGGATCAAGCACTCCTCAAGTGGTTTATCCATCAAAGAAGCCTCAACATTCCCTTCAGTGCTCCAATTTTAAAAATTAAGGCAGACCAACTGGCTAGCATGTTGGGAATCGAAAATTATGAATGTTCCCATGGTTGGGTAGAATATTTTAAGAAGCGCCATCAGATAAATTTTGCGTGGGTTTGTGGTGAAGCAAAAGATGTCGACGCGAATGCAACAGACGATTTCATCAGCAATGCATGGGCGGTTGTAAGACAACAGTTTAAAAATTTTCTCCGGAGATGAGACTGGTGTTTTTTTCAAGATGAGCCCGAATTCGACACTTAAATTTAAAAACGAAAAGTGCGTAGGCGGTAAAACGTCCTAAGAGTGCCTAACAGTTTTCATCTGTGCAAATGCCACTGGCACCGAGAAAAAGGAACTCCTAGTCATCGGCAAATCCCAGAAACATCGCTGTTTTAAAAAGGTTGAGAAGCTACCAGTGAAGTACACTGCGAATCGAAGGTCCTGGATGGTTATGGAAATTTTCGAAAAGGGGTTGAAAAGTTGAGATGAGGAACTCGTCAAAAAGGGAAGAAAAATCGTTCTCCTGTTGGACAATTGCACAGCCCACCCACACCTCCAGGGCTCAGGTCCATCAGATTGGTCTTCCTACCCCCAAACACTACTAGTGTTCTCCAACCAATGAATCAAGGCGTCATCAGGAGTCTCAAATGCCATTATAGGAAGCAATTAGTAGTGGAAGCCATCGAGAAGCAGGGGGAAAATTTTAATTTCAGTAAAACCTTTGTTCTGGACGCCGGCAAGATGTTGAAGAAGGCTTGGCGGGATGTCAGCGTCTGAACCATACCGAACAGCTTTATCCATTCCGGTCTCCTCCTTGACCAATTGGAGGAAAAGGACCATCTACCTACTACACAGTAGCTGGCTTCGTATGGACTGCCAACAGATTCTGGCTTGAATGACTTCCTCAACTATGAAGAGCTTCCATTGACGACTGCTCAATTGACCGACCAAGACATAGTAGCAGAGTTTATCTCACAAGACGTGGATGAAGAGAAAGACGTTGAAGGTGAGTCAACCGAATCTCCAGCTCCACCGACATTTGCCCAGGCGCTACACTATTTGAGACAACTAACCATTTAGAGTCATTTAGAAATAATCGACGCTGACATGGACAAAAAGCTTATGAACAAATGCAAACAGAGGAAAATTACAGATCTGTTTACAGTGTAGAAAATAACAATGTGTACATAATTTTTGTAATATGAATGTATGTACATACATATATCTGTATAAAGTATAGCGCATATTTTTTGTTTTTTTTTTGTTTTTTCAAGTTTCCTTACCTGCCAAGCTTTTTTAAAATCCAGTACGGTTGTTAAGTAAGTTCGGTTTTAAAGTAATTTTTTGCGAGGTCCCTTGAGTAACTTTAATAGCGGACTTAGCATTGTCCGGAATGACTTGGAATTATTCAGGTTCCCATTACCTTAGCATTCGATATTTCGTAGTTTTTAGGGGGAACAAATTTATTACAATTCTTAATAAATTTAATCATTTTTTTTATGCTTATGCTCTCCTATAGAAAACACTGATAAAGTACGTATTAAGAATTTGTTTAGGTAAGTATTTTGATTAAATTCCGAAACACTGTATTGTTCTACGGAATATTCTGAATAAGTACAATCCAAGTTTTTGATTTATTATGTAAGGCTATTTACTACTAACTACAATTATGTTTAAGAATGGATAGACATCCTTATATCATATATCGGCATCTTAACAGATAAGAAAAGACCTGCAAACCGAACCATCATTAAAGATACTCTGTCCACTTGTTAACAATATGTTTAAGAAAATAATTATTTTTTTTTAATATTTAAGGTTTGCGTAGGATTAAAACTATTTTCTATGAAGGTATTTCGCCTCTTTAAGAGCGTTTACATTAATTTTTCAACCAGCACATATTGAGTTGTTTAGTTTCCAATTTTAAAACGTGAATTTTCATTAACTTTTCTATACCGGAAAGGGATCAAAATTGGTTTAACATAAACGCCGCAAACAGTTACTTAAATTCCACTTGTATAAAAGTTAGTAGCGGATTCTGGAGTTGGAAAATATTACTATAAATATTACTGCAACAAGTTCTATACATTGAAAATATGAAACATAATCTAACCTTATAATTTAGGTAAACACGGAAATACTAGAAAACAAGTCCGAAATAGACCAGTTAAACAGAAGAAAATTAAAAACAATTAATATGATTCAATTAAGAGGAGTTGGTTGCATATCGGAGCGCTGCGGACGCCGGTCAAACGGTATCAAAGACTATTTATAGTCTTTGACGGTATTCGTAGTCCAGCACAATCCGCGCTGGTAAGTACTTGGATGGGTAGAACAACATAGTGGCATATGCAGCCGGTCGTGCTTCGGAGGGTACGTAAAACCGTTGGTCCCGGTTGTCATACAAACATCGTTGACAATCGTAAACCTTGTAGTAGAACTTTTCTTCTCTGTTCGACGGGTTAGATTAGCCTCTTGCCCGGCATGCGACCAAAACAGGACTCACAGAACCTACTCTGCGGTAGGTAATTAACAGGTCATTGACCTATATAAAAAAAAAAAAAATTAAAAGGATCTTTTGCAAACCGTTTATATTGAGACCTAGTTGCAATTAGCTATAGCATAGAAAAACGGACAGTTTGCATAAAATTCCAGCTATAATTGTAAGATTTTGCTAGTACCAATAAAACTGTGTCACAGAAGTGTCTTGGCGATCTTTTTTAGCAAACAACAATTTAATTGGACTCTTTAGCCGTTGGTTTGTAAACTTCTACAAATTTTCATATTTGAATTTCAAAATATTAATAGCTTCCAAATACTTCCTTTTACATAAATTTCACAAAACAATTATTTAATTGTTATTAATTGTAATAAAGATTATGTTTCGATTGTTACCTTAGCCTTATACATCTGTAATTAACATACATTAAACATTATTCGATGAAATGAATATAACATATGCTTAGTCCTAGCAACGAGCCCAAAATTATACTAGTTTTCCCGTTTATATCTTCGGCGTTTTAGCATAGAATAAATATAAAGATAGAACAAACCAACGCAATGCCAAGTTTATTATGCTACTAATAAAGACAATTAATTTATGGTTTTCCATTCCAAAATACAGCGGAATATTGTAATCAAGTGGAGAACAAATTAATCTGAATGTTGCCAGATAAATTATAATGGAGTATATTATACATCAAGGGCGAGAAGTGCTTGATTTTTCCTGAAGCTACAAATTACTACTAGTATGATTTTGGGCTAGTATAGTGTAATTATCTGTCATAGTTATTTCACCAAATAATACTTAATTAATATTGATTTTAGTAGAATGTTCATGAGATAATAATCGAAATGTCTTTATGCAACCATTGTCTAAAAATGTGATACATTCATGTATTTTGCCTGTTATGTTCTTAGCCATAAAATATAACTAAAATTGTAATCAGTTTGACAGTTAATACTAATTTGTAATTTTGTGAGCTGCATGCTTTTCTTTTGGGAAAAATACGTTTATAGTGATGTGCTAGAATATGTTAAGAAGTTATTAGTTGATTTTGATAAACATTTAATTTAATTTTAAGTATTTATTTAAAAATCATGTTAAAACTGTTTATTAATTTGTAAATGCATTTTCAAACATATACCAAGTGAGGTATCAAAATGATCATATTTTAATGTTTAATTTTGATGCTAGATAATTTATAAGAACGTTATTGCAATTTAGTAGAATTTGATAAATTTTAATTATTCAATGCTTGGCCTCGATTGGCTGATCTTGCTTGGGTCACATTATTTTTTTTTGTTGCATGTATGCTGTCTCCTTAGCAGCAGGGGAAAAATAGGAGTTTTGTTAATTAAATAGTTGAAGTAGTTGTGAAAATGTCATCATTCAGACGGCACCTTGTTAAAGCAGCTCCTCAAATTTATTCAATTGTGTGTTCATTTATGTATCATGGCAATAAATCAAAGTGTTTAGGGTTTGAGTACATACTCTAAGTTGTTTTATTGTACTTACGGCCAATATTTTCGAAGGAAAATTAGAAATTTCGTCGCAGAATTGAAAGTTAGCGTCTCTTGATCATCTTTTGTTGCCGATCGTCGTGTTTTTTGTTGTTTCTTGATCAACCATATTCATATGTGAACCAAACATAAATATTAATGTTCTTCAATTATAGCTCTATATCTACAAGTTTAACAAGATTTGAATAGGAATAATTATTATTACTTAAATATATAAAACTATTAAAAGTGCTACATAATTTTGATATTAATAAAAGCTCCAATATAACAAATTTCGAAAATTATTGGATTTAAAGAATTTAATGTGAACTTAATCTACTTATTTGTTGGCCCATATTTTAATTTAAATAAAGAACATTTTCCTGCAGCAAATTCATTAAACATCTTTATGTGACACGGGTTTGCTATCAACTTTTGGGCACTAGTGCAAAGATATACAAGTGATTCCAATCCCATCCAGCTTACTTGCTTACTTACTACTTACTCAGTTCATGTTATACTATACACAGGTCTAACATACCCCACCTTAAAAAACCCATGACCCAACTACAACTAAGACACCATAAATATCCTGGGAAAGTTCAGCGCTCAGAATTCGAACCTAAGCAACTTTGATAGGATACCTACGAAGTTGAGCCCCTTGGCCAGTACTCTACCGCGGTCTATTGCGACTTATATTGAACTATTGTTTGTGCGACTAGTAGTCAGAACTAAAGTTTGCTTCATCAATTGCATGGAAGCTCTTCAAGTAATATAGGTATATAACCGGTTGTACATTCCTTTCGGAATTGGAACTGCTCCTTCTGCGGAGCTCTATGGATTCGTTTGGTGTGGTGAATCAGATCAGATTTTCCTGCGTCTTCTCAAAAAATGTTTTTTATAGTTTTCGTTCTGTCTTTGCTGTCTTTGCAATCTTGCTCCATTTCTTCCTATCTTTGATATCTGCTCTCCAGTCCTGAATTCCCATGGTACGTAAACCGTTCATCAGCTGGTCCTCTCATCTTGTCTTTGGTCTACCTCTTGGCCTGCCTATTGTGGGTATCCATGCACTTATTCTTTTTATTATGGCTCCAGTGTCTCTCCTATTTATATGCCCCTACCAGCGTAGCCTCTGCGATTTGATAAAACTTACTATATCTTCTTCAAGTGTATTTCTTCTTTCGAAGTTCATTAGCCGATGGTATTCTCCTTCTTCAGTTGTTTTGGGTCCTATTATTCTTCTGATGATTTTCCGTTGAAAGGTGCGCAGTTTTTCTTCATCATTACTGAATTGCCGACTTGTAGATCCTCATTTTCGTCCCTCTACTCAGGCTGGTATTACGAAGTAGGTTCTTGAAAAAGTAATAGGCTATACTTCCTGCTGGTATACTTTCCTGGATTTCTTCGTTTCTTTCGTTATTGCCGTTAACCATTACTCCCAGGTATTTAAAATTGTCCACTGTTTCGAAGCGTTATTTCCCTACTGCAATATGACTTGCGTTGTTTCTTGTCTGCTTGTTGCTCGCCATGTATTTTGTTTTGTTCTCACATATTATTAACCCCATGTCTTTTGCTTCTTTCTCGAGATTAAGTAATGCATCGGTCATGCTCTTTTTATTTCTAGCGACTATTATTATGTCATCAGCGTACGCGGTGAGTTGTACTAATTTGTTCGCAATAATTCCTCCATTTCCTAGTGTTCTGATTGATCCTTCCAAAGCTATATTGAATAGGGTCGTTGATAGTGAGTACCCTTGTCTCACTTCGGTTTCAATGTTAAACTCTTTTGGTTTGGAGTGCCTTGTGTGCAGTCACTATTGCTTCTGATCTCTCTATTGTCATTTTTACTAAGTTGATTAATTTTCCCGGAATATTCATGTTTTGTATTTCCTTTATGAGTTTATGTCTAATAAGGCTATCAAAAGCTTGTTTGAAATCGATGAAGAGTATATGGAGTTCGATGTTGTGTTCGTAATAATTTTCTATTGTCTGTGTTAGGATGTGTATGGCGCCTATAGTGGATCTATTTTTTGAATCCTTGTAGGTAATCGCCTATTTCTGCTTCTACGTGTGGTGCTAGTCGGTTACGGATAATTGAAGTTAGGATCTTGTACGTAGTGTCGAGAAGCATAATCCCTCTGTAGTTCTGACATATCGTGGGGTCCTCTTTCTTTAATAACGGCACTAGTGTTCCTCTCCTCTATTCTGATAGCATGGTCTCTTCTTTCCATATTTTTGTAATCAGTTTGTATATTTTTTCTAACGTAATGTCTCCTGCATACTTGATTAATTCGTGATTTATTTCATCCCAGATTTTAGGTTTTTAATCACCTTCGTATATTCATCGAATGAAGGCTCAGTTTCTCCATTCGTTTCCTAGGCGGCTGCCGTGTTATCGTTTTCTGTTTCCCTCCTGCTCTTTGTATAGTCCAGTGAAGTAGTCTTCCCATTTTCTGCTATCAATCCTTTCATTCCTGTTTTTTTTTTGCTGTTCAGCTTTTTAACATAGTTGAATAATTTAGAACTATCTTTGCTATTTGCTTCTATTTCGTTCATGTAATATTTTATCCATTGTTGCTTTTTACTATTGCATATTCTTATAGCCATTTGTCTTTTTTCTTTATATTCGTTTAGTTCTTGTTCACCTTCTGTACTGATCAACTTTATTTTTCCTTGGTTTTTCAAGTTTATTTGCTCCATACAATCCTCAACGAACCACTCGTTTCTTTTTACTCTCTTTTTGCCTAACACTTTATCTGCTGTGTTTATTATACTGTTTTTTATGTTCAGCCATTCCTCTTCTATATTTTCTGTAGCGTTTCCTGTGAGGCTTTTTTCTAGTTCTATTCTGAATTTCTGGATTATTTCTTCATCTTTTAATTTTTCGATATCCCATTTTCTTTTTACGTTTCTTTTATTCTTTTCTTTGATAATTTTAACTTTAATTTTCGCCAGGACCAGGAAGTTGTCACTGTCAGCATTTGCTCCTCTAAAGGATCTTACGTCCTAAACTATCGTCTCCCATTTTTTTGATATAAGCATGTGGTCAATTTGATTTCCTGATGTTTTCCCTGGTATCATCCATGTCACTTTATGTTCTGGTTTGTGCTTGCATTTAATTTAATGCTGGCTATGGCCATGTTCATTATTGCCGCCAGGTTCCATAATTTTGTTCCATTGTTATTGGTTTTTTCATGCATTGTGTATTTACCTGCTACGTTACTTAAGTAGTTTTCCTTCCCGATCATCGCGTTGAAATCGTCTATTAACATTAGAATGTCATTTCTTGGTGTGCTTTCTCATACAACTCTATTTTATCCTCCTCACTTCCATCTGCGGTTGTCGCGTATGCATTTAATATTGTGTAACGATTTCCGCACCTAACAGAAGACAACCCGTTTTACGTACATAGGAATTTTAATATTTCGAAGTTCGTTCGGGTCAAGACGACGCTGCGCGGTTTTGAGTTTAAAATTTTGGGGAAGGAGATTCTAAACGACAGTTTTCCGTAATTAGGTCAGTGGGTTAAACGTTGTCAACCTTACCGGATGTTTATTGTGAATAGTGAATTATTTATTGAAATCGTTTGTCGATTGGGAATTAGTTTTCCGCTTAATTTATTTATTTATTTAATATAAAATTTACTCCGGTAAAGAAGATTTGGTTTGATGTTATGCTAGAGTCCATCAAATGGCAAAATTCGTACAGAGGGACTTCCAGAAATTAAGACGACGCAGTAGAAAAACTCTACATTTATACGTATTGTTCAAATTGATACGCTGTCCTCGCCGAGTAACTTTGTGAGGGTTTTTCCCGAACCGAGTGGACGCCTGGGTCTATCGATACAGAGTCTGGTGTACGGTCGAACTCATTGCCCCTACGTATTGATCAAGGGAAGTGCATTTTTACAAACTGTATAACCTAGTGTTGTTGTTTACGATTTCGTTATATTTATTTAAAAATTAATTTATTAATTGAATGGGGTCAACGGATTATGTCATTGGGATTTAATTGGGGTTATGTGTATATATGAAATAATATTGTAATATTCCATGTTCCAATTTTACGTAAAGCAGATATACAGGGTACCCCAATAGTGAGTTGATATTGCGTTTGTAAGAGTTCACGCCTTGACGATAGTTTTTGATCGTTGATCACGCATGTATTCGTGACGCGAAGGCCTTCGAAGTTACGGAATGCGCTAAACATGTCTAGCATACGGTTGTGTAGCGCAATGAAGGTCTTAAAAATTGTTTGAGTGTTGCCAAGTTAATTTACCTTATACTCCGGTAAAGTAACGTAAAATTGGGACTTCTGCTTTTATTTTAAATCATTGTTCTTGCATAGAAATTTTAGAACTGTGAATGGGTTTTGTTAGTTTATTACGTAAACAGAGATTTGGTTGCAAATTGTCTTTTATTTTACGACGAAGTATTTGGATTTAAGTCTACGTAAAGGATAGATATACCTAAAATAAAGGTAGGTCATTATTTTTCTTGGGGTCCGACTTCTCATTTACCACCTCGAACGCTGCTAGAAAATTATAAGTCGGTGGCGCCTATTAATTAATCGTTTTGAAGCTACTCCTTCTTCGATTAGGTTTCCGGGAATTTAGCATCTGTCAATGTGTAATTGTCTGCCTAAACAGTGGCGGAGTGATGAGGTTGTTTTTGTTATTCAAGCAATTTTTGTATATAGTAAAGATTAAAGGTGTGACAATTGTTATGTTTGCTTGTTTGTTTTTTATTCAGATATATGATGTTCTCCGATTTATTACTTGAAATTTCAATAACTTTTTTACTGATCATAAATCCGGTTACGTTTCTTCCTTGTATATTTTCTCCTCCGCAATGAGTAACTTTGTTTATCAATTCTGCCTTCTCCTCCCCACCTTATTTCCCCGATATCCCTATTCATTTTTAATAATTTAGTATAAACAAATAGGGTTTACAATTCTAGACACTTCCAAAATTTTGTAATATTTGTTATTTTTTGGTATGTTTATATATTGTGTTCACGAAATCAACGGTCGTTATTTAGTTGTTTGATAAAATAAATAGCCGTTCAGTCCACGATTAAGCCGACATCTAATATATGTATAAATTAGTGCAATTTTCCTCATTTCCAAATTCCACTTGATTGCAAAATTTGGTTCCGATAGTTTTTTAGTTCGGATTATAAAGCATATGAAGACCTTCAAAAGGGCCAGACGCGCATAAAGAAGTCGTCCACTGCAGCGCTATCAATTATAGTGCTTTACCAAGTCATGCTTCACTAAGAACAAAATAATACAGTTATTTTAGTAAATTTATATCATCTCGAGTTTACAAGGAATTGTATGTAGATGAGGCTTTACATATTTGTCAGGACAATTGGAGTTAACATTCTATTATGTGCTTAGTTTATACTTTATTGCCCCAGTAATGCCAGCTAAAATAAATTATCTTGCAACACGTACGCGTTGCCTCCGTTAAGTAGATCACAACAAATAAACAAGGACTTGTTGCACGAGATGGACGCAATTTGGCAATTATCGTAAGCTATCTGCGAAATATCATTTTTAACACAATGAGTTCTTTGTTCATTCGGCCTTAATGTTAAATACTTATTTGTAACACTTAAATGCTTCGAGCCTCGACGTGTGTGGTACGTTTTGGGTTAAGATCACCGATACACTTTTATTTTTGTAGTATCACGGGGAGCGTCTGAAGATCTTGAAAATTAGCAGCAATAACACTCTTAGCGCGCGTACCGATAGTTTAATACGGATCTTCTAAAGTTTAGTATTCATTTCGTGGGAACATTCACCTCACAATTAAAACTTTAACTACAAATATGGGCTGTGAAGAATATCCTTTGTACCGTCATGTCTAAACGATAAAATTATCACTTATTGCTTTTCCGACAGCATAATTATCGGTTTCTTGACGCTAACTATTGTATAACGATACGCAAACTTTGAAAACTACACCTCTGTTTTGCTATTGTGCGAACTTAAATCCTCTATTGAAAATTTGCTATTCTATATTTAGCATTCTCATGACCGTTCGGATATTTTAATTGCACGCCTCACCATAGTTATAAGGATGTTCCAAATTTCAATTTGGCTCGTCAAGGAAGTTCTTCGCAGGTATGAATCCTAATTTTCCGCCAACTTTTATGTCTCGCTTCATTAAAATTTAATTTGAATTTAAATAAATATATAAATAAATAATAAAGATAATTAATAATATTTAAATTAGCTAATTTGATGTCGAAAAATCAAATTCAAATTATTACCACCGCGCTAACATGTCCTTGCCGCTAAAAAATAAGAAGATAGACCACGTTTTAGTCTGCGGCGACAAAATGTACCAAGTAACGATCTAAAAAATTGATACATATAAATATATTTTTAATTAACTGGAGGCGTTAGCCGCTATTGTTTTTTGTGATCCGATTAAGACTTAAAGAAATCTAATCTTAAACATGAACTTTCAATCAGTTCATCAAATCAGAAATGTGGATGATATGTTAATGCTGCTTTTGCCTACGCCTTTTGAGGTGACAAACATCGTAGCTAAATCGCGAAGCGGAATAACAGTTAGGAATCATGGAAATAGAATTTTTCAAAACACAGCACGTTAGTTAACAAGCGCGTGTTAGCTTTCATGTTGCTTTTGCAAAATACTAAATTCTTGCCTCCTGCAGTGGCCGTAGGAACCGGTAAACCATAAAAGTCAAATCCGAACACTTAGAAGCTAAATTTTCGAATATAACATTTTGGCCTATACCTATAACACAGAAAAGCAAATATAACACATTGAGAGTGAAGAAGAATCCTGTTGGGAAACCTAGAACGGGCATTGTATTTATTTTTTGGTTTCCATTAATCAAAAACTGTAGCAAAAGAAGGATTGGAGCAATGCATATAAATAGCATATGCTAGATACATTTACTCATAAGCAACTTGATATATTGATATAACATGATATTTTTCCTATTGCCTAATTTAATGTATTATATGGGCGGGCCGTTCTAGGATTTGGTCCCCTTCAGCCCAGGGCATCCTTCCTTCTTGTAGGTCCTTGCTTCGATTTGTGGTAATGGAGTTGGAGTTTTCCTTCCTTCGGTTGGTTTGCTGTTGGGGTGGCGGATTGGATCTTCCTATGGTGGCGTCTTCTATGGTATCTGGGAAATGGTTAAAAGAGGTGTAGTATTGCCTGTAATGGTTGGGGGTTCACAATGCTCATCGCATTGTGAGGGGGGTAGCTTCAACAAGCTCGAGATGGTTGTCTGGGAGATCTGGATATAGCATATGGCATTTTATATATATTTATATATATATTGCTGTGTTATATGAACCTTGCTTTAGATAATGTAATAGAAAATTAACTTATTTAAATAACTTAAAGATATTTCATGCTTTAAACCTAATAATAAATTGTTAAAACCAAGTAAAGGTGAAGTTCAATTAGTGTTTGTCATTCCTGTTGATTTTGTTTGGGTTGATTTGGTGTCAAGCCTTTGAATTCTCTGTTTCGTTTTGCTTTTTCGTAGTGGTAATAATTGTATGAAAGTGCTAAAGATAATTATTAAACTTAAATGTGAGTTTTTCACTTGGAAGACAATAAGATATAAGATTTGTGGATTATGTTTGACAACCGTCAACTAACATGTAATTTTGGAGGAAAATGTACCTTCCAATTGTATGTTTACTGTAAAATGTACTTATTTTTGTTTGTATTATGACGCTGCCATGGTTACTCGTTGAAAGAAAACAGAAAAAACAACAAGGACTTGCTTTGAAAGTTTCAATGTGAACAGAAGCTCGTATGGTGAATCAATTAAAATTGTAATTTTCTGTGTTTATTTTATCCTATTTGAATACGATTATGTTATTAAGTGTTACGGTTCAAATCAGCGTTATTTGTTATTTATCTGTATGAAAAATTGATAAAATTCCGTAAATTAGCCGAAAAGCAAAAATTTGGGGCGGGGTATCACAGTAGCGTCAGTAAACTTCAGTTTTATTTTTCGATATCTTTTGTTTGTATCTGCATTGGGCGTTTAAAACGTCAACAAACTTCAAGATTAGAAATCATTTACCAGCTGGATACAGGTTTGATATCTGTTAGTTATTTGGGAAATATTCGCATGATATTCTGAAACTGCAACTGGAATATCAATCGAATTTAATTTAAAATAAATTAAAACAAATAAGTAACATCGAACCAACAATTTGAAAAGTGATGCAAGTTTGGAGTTAACAATTTAAAAAGAAAATATAAAGGTTTAACGTTTTTATGAGTTCGTTGGTATATTTGAACATATGAAGTAATAAGTAGTAAATAATATTTAGGTTAATTACCTTGTGCAACCATTTTACGATTACGAAGATACTCAGTCCAAAGTTTTTCTGCGAGGAACTTAGAAAAAGCAACAAGTGATGGACTTTCGTTTTGAGAAATTTAAATAAAGCGATAACATTTAATTCATTTCTTTGTTGCATTCATATTTTATAAGTCCATGTTTACTATCTTGTATCCTTCGCCTTGTTCAATTAACCAGCGCAAGAATTTAAAGGTTATGCAGCAGTTACCAAAAATTGATATTATACACCTTGAGATAAAAGTTCTTTTAAAGTATATGTTTGAAGCGTGCCTTTTGTGTTGTTTCAACAACTTATGTAATAATATTGTAGTATAATCGAAGAGCAAATCACACAAAACATATATTATGCGCGTTCGCAAAATGATAATCAAACTAGCCCTGAACAAACCAATAAATAACCAACTACTTCCACCAGTAAACCAAAAATTCCGTGAATATATTTGCATAATGGAATAAATCACAAGGCCCTTGTGAGAGACATAAACTGAAAGTAACAAAACCGTTTACATCAATGTGCAGCACAAATATGCTTCGTACATATTTATCTAATGAAGACAAGTATCGTACCCTCACTAAATTTTTCTCTGATTCTGGAATTCAATATTATATATTCCAAAATCCAAACACAAAACCACTGTCAACCACTACCAATGAAATCAAAGAAGAGTTAAAAAGTCTGCCTGTTAACGCGATTGTTTTCAATGATAAAAAAGAATCCTTCCTGTGTGCGCAGTAGACTTATCCAACAACGACCAGGGCAAAAGAATCTTCAACTTAATGTCAACGTATTATTCGATTGTGGCCGTTGAAATGAAGAAAAACCAACCAATTTCCCACAATGCCACCGATGCCAACGCTATGGCCACATAAAAAATTACTGTACTCTCACTCTAAGATGTGCGAAGTGCGCTGACAACCACAACCACAGCGAGTGCACCAAACCAAGCCCAATGTTAAACCAACATGTGTCAACTGCGGCCGAGATCATAGAGCAAGCTATCGCGGATGCAGCCACCATAAAGAACTCCAGCAAAAATGCGTGAAAAATGGGCCGAATAGTTTCTCTCCTTCTTTTCCGTCCTCCTTGGGGCGTCAATCAAGACAAAATCAACGTTTTTGGGTTTCCTTTACATTGTCACCGAATGAAAGTAAACATTAGCCTTATATTCAGTTATTAGCGGAGATTGTTAGCAGTGTATATTTGTTTGCAAAGTGCTTCAATTTGTGAAATGTAGACGTAGTTGCACTTTCATTGAATCGGCAACCATTTGCTGTCAATTATTTAGTAATTTTATAATTAATTTTAGTTGTGTTGGGAACTCAGATAATATTGATTACGCAGTTTTCATCCAGTTTGGTAAATGTTGTAGTCAGTGGCAGCGCAAACAAAATTTGAACTTGCATAACATGCGACCCCTTACGCCTAGTTGTTTTACATTTAATTTTCAAGATAGCATTTGGGATTGCATACTTTATGCTTCTGATTAATTCAATTTTGGGCTTGTTTGAATTTCGTTTTATCCGTTCGTATATTTCCGACTTAGGAAATGGCGATTTGATATTTCCGTGTAGCATTCATTATTTTAGAATTCTCATAGAAAGTGCACGTGTTCTTCGATTCTTCTTAGAAGTCGTTCAAGTTTCCCAATTTAATTTTCACGACCGCACTTGTAGAATTTCAGATATCGATCGTAGTGATTCGAATTCCAGGGAATTTTCTCGATTTTTGTGCTAATCCCTTTGAGAAAGTTCTTTTCGCCAGTTTTACATCTTTCGGAAAGCATGGAAAAATCCAAATCCTATTGTTTTATTTCTAAGTCATTTGAATTTATTTAGGCGGATACGATACCGCCGAAGTTATGTATCGTCACTTAAAATAAAGGAGACCCTGGAGATATTTCGACGCGATTGGAGTTTATCTTCCGCATGCAGAATTCAGCGGTTGCATCGTAGTTCGAACTATCAGCGGCGTTAAGCATTACAGAAGTGTCCGTTCCGATTATGTTTAATTCTTAAATAAATTCATCGTTGTACGAGGAGATTTGGAAAACTGGTATTAAAACCAGAAAAGGGTTGTCGTCGACATTATTCTTTATCTATAAATTGATGGTTGAATAATTAAGTTGATAATTACTGTGATTTCAGTTTCAATCAAAGATAAATTTTCTTCTTGGTTTATATGTAATATAACGAAATTTTGTTTGTGGTCGACAGTGTACACAATTTTTTTTAAATTTAGAATTCAACAATTAGAAGGAATATTGCGAAAAGTTTTGATTTTGATTAACGAGTGTATCGGTATTTAATACCATAATTTAGGCATTTTTAATCTAGGTATTTGGTTCTCGAGGCCTCGACAAACTTTGAATATTTGGCTGGTTTGATCGCGATTTGTATTTGCGGGTTGAAAGCTGTAATGCTTTAGTATTTAGAAGTAACTTCGCATTATTGCGTTCCCTACTTCTGTTTTAATCTAATTTTGGAGTAGGTACATTATCCATCGTATTGTGTACTGATATCCATAACAAATTGTATTACCTATACAGGGTGTATCATTAATATTGCGAAAAAATTCAGCGTGAGATTCCTTGCATAAAAATAAGAATAAAAGTTCATATAAACATGTTCCCAAAAATGCCTCGTTTCCGAGATACAGGGCGTTGAATATTATGCAATTAACAATAGGACAATAATGTCATGTAAACAACAATAGCAACAACAACAATAAGTTATAACAGTTGTTGAAAATGAGTACCCCCAACATCAATACAGGCTTCTAATCTGCGACGCATTGATTGCCTAACACGTTCAAAAATTCCGAGTGTATGACGAATTGTTTGACAAGCTGCTATTATACGATTTCTTAATTCCTCGAGCGTTTCAATCGGGTTCGTATAAACCAAATGTTTAAGCTGACCCCAGAGGAAAAAATCCAATGGATTTAAGTCCGGAGATCGCGCAGGCCAGATTGCTGATGTGCGAGGTCGCCCATTTTCAGCGGTAAGTTTTCAAAAACTTCCAGTTTCTCTAAGACGTTGATGCAGACGAGAAAATATCGAATGATGTGGTATTACACGATTAGGGTATTTTTCTTCATAAAGACGCCTGGCTGCTAATGAATTACCGTTGGCAAGACCGTAACAAAAATGCATATCGCACATTTCACTATTTGCGTAATTCATTTTGAAAAACAAACCTAACAACTGTCAAATCGCTGTAAAGTAACGACTTTCATATGAAAAGTCAATGGCACTCTCGATAGAGTGATCCGACAAGTGATGATGCAGAGGAAACAAAAAAGTTTTATTTTCAATTGCATAATATTCAACACCCTGTATCTCGGAAACGAGGCGTTTTAGGAAACATGTTTATATTAACTTTTATTCTTATTTTTATGCAAGGAATCTCACCCTGAATTTTTTCGCAATATTAATGATACACCCTGTATATTTGTGTGAATTCATTTTGGGGTGTGTTCGGCGTGATTATTATTATTGTACGAAAATTAAAATATGGTAACTTGAAGTTGTCATGCTTTATTGTGTATTATTTATTATACCTCTTTTGTTGTATATATATTGTAAATTGAGCAATTGCCGAAGTAACGTAAGTTCAAACTCCAGGAAGGTTCCTGTTTTACATCGTGTTATTTTCAAGGGCGAAGGATAATTTAAAGCAGGTGGCACCTAGGCTTACTTTGCAAGGTCCAAGTATCAAGGACAATGTTCGACCAGCTACAATCGAAGAGGGAAGGGTAGTCCTTCTTCGATTGTAGCTGGTCGAAGACTGTCCGTGATACTTGGACCTTGCAAAGTGGATTTTAGTTGGTTGTATTGTTCCTAGTTAGTTTCTTTTTCTTTTTGGTTTCTAAGCGTTATACTTGCCCAAGTTCTTTCTTTATATTTAACTGCATGCATGTGAATAATATACAACTGGACCAACTCTGCTCCTCGTTTCAATATTTTACGCCTAACTGTATGGATCTTATATGTAATACCCCGCGTTTAATAACTTATGAGATGCTATTTTTACATAATTTCTTTGCCATATGTATTTTTTGAGAAATACTGATGTAAGGAAAATGCACAGCAAGGTGGGTTCAACTCCCGTATGCTGTTCATTCTTGGTCTATCACGAGGATCCTCGTTTAGCTGTGACTTGAGAAGGTGCCGATCACTAGATTTTATTTACCCCGTACATTGTAAAAATCAAAATCTTCGTTCTTTAATTGTTTTCTTCGAACCCTCCGTACTTCTTGTATTAACAAATAACAGTTCGTTGCGGGCTGACGAGAACGATTACTTGGCCCGTAACATTTTTTTAAGATGCGCTAATCACTACTCAAAGAACTTACTAAAGACTTTATTAACAAAATCAAAATTTTACCAGGAAATTTACTTCGTACTAACAGAAAAGGCCTAAACTAATTGAATCTACGAGGTGTGTTCAGTTGAAACCCATCTTTGCTTTATAAATTATTTTCAACAAATTAATTATGAATAATTACCGTCACCGTTAAGCCACCTATCCCAATATTCTACTAACCTACGTAGACCTTGCTCATAGAATTCTTGTGGCTGCTGATTAAAGAAGTCTTCCACAGCTTCTGCGTTAGACTCAAAATGCCGGTCTTTTAACGCCTCTATCAGCGGTCGAAAAATATGGAAATCGCAAGGCGATAGATTCGGGTTATAGAGTGGATGCTCTAAAACCCTCCATTTCTTTCGTTGAAGATTTTCTTTTATCACATTAGCAACATAAGGCCTAGCATTGTCGTGCAGCAAAATGACCCCACGCGTAAGTTTTCCTGAACGTTTCCGTATTATTGCTTGATGAAGCTCGTTCAAAGTTTCATTCTACAGATTTGCATTGACATTTACTCCAGGTTCCTTAAACTCTACCAACAAGGGTCCTTCATGGTTGAAAATGTTAACATCACGTTGCTTGCAGACGGTTGTGCTTTAAACTTCTTCGGTGATGGTGAACTTGAATGTTTCCACTGCATCGACGATAACTAACTTGATGGCTCGAAGTAATGGCACCAAGTTTCCTCACCAGCAACTATTGACAGCAGAAAGTCATCAACATTTTGCCTATAGTCTAGGGTGTACCCGAATTGCGGTCGCGGTTTAATTCTTAAGTGACTGCAGATCCTGGGCCGTTAAGCTCTGACCTGATCTGCGGTCAAGAGCATACGTTAAAATTGCAATCCTTTTCTTGAACTCATTTTAAAATTAGCGATAAGAGTAATTTAAAGACTTAAGGAGAAAGTAACCACCCTACAAGCTGGCAACAACAACCCTTATACTCACTCAGCCTTCTACTGATGAAAACCTTGCAGTCTTTTAAATTTTATTATAAAAGGAATTTTTAAATTATTTTTAGCCAGTTGTGTTTAACAAATTGTTAAAAAGGAATTTTAGAAAATATTCAATAAGCGCGGCAAAGCGTTAATTGTATATGAAAATTATAAATTTCTTCAATATCGGGAATTGAAAACTACAGCCATCTACAGGTGAAATAGTTTGGAACTGTAATAATCATGACAGCACGTGTAAAAAAGTGTTAAATAGGCAAAAAATTAATAACAGTTTAAAGGGTAACTTGGAGTTTTATTCTGACCGCAATTCATGTAAAGATTATAAGTTTATTAGTAATACAATCTTTGGACCGCAATTCAGTTCCCAGATTACTTAACTATCTTACCGGGACCGCAATTTGTGTGCAACCATAGTCTATGAGGTTTGGCAGAGATAAGCCCGCTCGTAAGCATGTTTGTTCATTAGATAGGAGACGAGGAATCCATTGCGAACAAACTTAGTAGTAATCCAGATTACGAACCATAGTATGGACAGATCCTACACGCCCCAACAATTTCTGAAATTTCTCTAATTCGACGACTTGATACATATACCATATTGTTTTTAGTTAATGCAGTACACCGTGCACCTGGTTGCGACTCATCTATAGTCCTCTCTTTTCCATTCTGAAATTTCCGGCACCATTCCTTCACAGTTGGATACGCAATACATGCATTTCCATACACTGCTTACATCCCCGTATGAATCTACAATGGGTGCACATCCTTAGCGCATGAAAATTGTAGGACCGCACGATGATCAACAAACAAAATCGAAATTTTAAAAGTCAGAATCAAATTCAAACGCCAGAAGTTTCTTAATGTGTTGCTTACAAACACTAATAACATTAATATACGTCATTTGAATTATTGCCTTTATTTTCAAGGCTAAGTTGATCAAAGATGGGTTTCAGTTGTACAAGGCTCCTAGTAGTCAATTCAAACAATTTAGGATTCAATATCTTAAAGCCAAATTATAACACGGTGATCAAGCTGGAGGTACGCATACCACCACTAGCAGAACAGGTCGAAGTTGTCCCTGTGGCAGTAACATTAACATGGCACCATGTTGGGAGTATGTAAATCCACCCTTAAGAACTCTTTCTATAATTATTATGTTTATCTTAACTGGTTCTAAATGGAAAAGCTTGTGGGTCATATATTTACAACGTGCGTTTAATGTAAACTACACCGAGCTATATTAAATTATTTCTTCAATAGTATGTTGTAGTGCTGTTGGTATGCTCGTAATTATATATTAATAAGTTTAATTTTAAAATGGCACGTAATTAAGGTTTACTTAGTAATTCCCCGAATAATTAGACTTAATTGGATTTTTCGTGTATTCAATCTTGATACCAATTATACAATAACATTCACTTTCTGACAGCTATATAAAATTACATATCATAAAGTGCGAAGTGCACGTTCTTATGACAGATATGATTAATCCCTAAAAAGCAGATAAACAAAATTAATAATTTGCAAGCTGGCTTAGCGCATCTGCCGGGTGCAAAAACTTTGCTGTATTATATCAAACAGCACCTTGATTCGATTAAGCACGTGCAAACCTGTTTTCGTAAAAATGTCTTGGTATGCAGGCACACAATCCTTGATTTAATTAAAAAAAAAAACAAGCATAATAAGGATTTTGCACGCGTCTAAGCCTAATGAAAGAGAAATGGGGTTACTTTTGTAATTTAGAAAGTTTCGCTCTTCAGAATATAACACTTGAAAATTGTTTGTAATTAAACAGTCAAAGCTAACAGCACATCGAAGTTCTATCATTCAAAGGTGTTTTTAGGATCTTATTTGTTTGACGTATGACAGCACCTTATTAATGTTTGAAAGTCTACAACAAACAACCTTTGATATAATTATAAAAGAATTTATTGTTCGTAATTGTATTCACAGGAAATGTAATTTATACTGTCCTGTCACTCATTGCATTATCGGCGGCAGGTATTGCTTTCAAATACATATAAATATTAATTCACTATCAGCGAGTAATAATCTAAGGATCTTGTATCTATTAAAAAGTTGAGGTAGGTATGCAACAATATTTAAAGCTTGCGTGTTGAGCCTTCTATATAGCTCTTGTAATCGCAAATGAAAATGCAAATTGATGCTTTTTTTGCAATGGATTTCTTAATTTGCCTAATGAAAGAGTTAAAAGTGCAAGCTTCATAGTATCGGTGAGATTGGATTTTAGAGCGTGCTCGCAACACGATTCTTGACAGTTCATTTCACAAGTACAACTCGTGCAGACGTCTTAAAAAGCCTCACCTCTATTTACACTTAACATCGCTGACCGTGTGAAAAAATATGTATGTGCTAAAACAATATTCATTATATGACGGTGCACAATCTTGACCTTGTCTTGCAGGGGTGTGTCTTGTAGTGCAGGTTTTGAACTGTATATATTTTTTCTTGCCACTGCTGTCATTGTTTAGTTGTTTGTTTATATTTGATGTCGATAGTGTTAATTTGAGCTCGTTCGAGATCTGCTTTCAAATTTTGTATCATATGAGATTGTGCACACTATAGAGACATCATTTTTAAATCACTGAAAGGATAAGGCATTGGTAATCAACAGTCACTATTTACAATGTATACGCTCCCAGATTTTTACCTAAATTTTAAAATAATTTAAATCTTCTAGTATTTCACATCTTTCTTCAATAGCGACGTTCCTAATTACAATATATTATAGGCAATCTAAGTGTTCGATCTACGCAAATGATTTAGTTACTTTAAATATTTATCTATAATAGTGATGTTGACTATTTATTGGCTAAAGCAATAGTTACAAAAATAAATTAATTATAATGTAGGTAGGTACCTACGGCTACACATATTCAATAAAAGGGCAACCTTAAATAATTATACATCAAATGAATAGAAGTTTGTAAAGTTTGAAGTTTTAATTTCCCCCACGGAAAATATATCCAAATTAAAGTTTCTGGCACCTGGAATTTAAAATTACAAATTCTTAAGCAAGATTTAAAAAATATATTCTTTGAGGCTTTCGCGGATTCTCGACCTGTCAATATTACAATTTACTTAAACTGCGTCGTCATTTGGGAACTACACCCAGCATGATCTGGTAAGCACCGCCCTGTAGCTGGTCTGGCTTTACAAGCATTTACTATAAAAGTTTGAGCAATATTTGTTCGTAGGCCCTGTTGTCTAAACCGGGCCATGTGGTTAGATTACTTAAACCTTAGGGCGGACAAGGATTTGATCTTAATGTATTTTGTTTGCCAAGACAATAATACTTAATCGGCTTATGCCTGTTAGCTGTTTGTGAACCCATACAAACTAACGTTTTGCAAGACATTGCAGCTTGTATCTTGAGAGTGAATAGAACACTGGTTCAGTGACGACAAGGTCTAAGCCGAAAGTAAATATTGTGATATTGACATTTTCAAAATACTTAGACTGTTCTACTTTAAGTTTATGGTTCGTCAAAAATTATATATACATCTTCGGAGATGTGCTTGATTGCTGAACTATTTAAAAACAAATCGGAAAGAAAATGATATAAAGTTTTACATTTTACGTAAGTAAAAATTTGGATTTGGTCCATTAGCATTTTGTGGACCACAGACATTTTTTAGGTTGCAAATCACTCTTAAATAAACTATTTAAGTATTCTATACGTCGTATTGTATTTATTGCCCTAAAGATGTATTAGAATTTAATCTGCACAAATGTAATAAACTATAGTGGTGTGAAAAAGTTCTGCATCCGTTGCCCAAATAAGATAAATAGCAGTTTAAATCCATTTTTTAAATATTTTTCTTTTCACCGTTGTGAATATAATACAGGAAATTAAACACAATACTAGTAATAATGTCGTTGAACAAAACCAAAGTCAAATCCTACAAAATAGATTTAATCTTGTTTCAAAGGTATAAAATGTGTCAACGTTTACGATGCCCACTTGGGATCATCCTCAGACCAGAACCAGAAAAATTACAAAATTAACAATTCAAAAACCATTGTATAGGAAAATATTAAAACATGTAACACCATGTAACACCAAATGACTGAACTAAATAATACAATTCATAACTAAGAAATTTAGAAATTAAATATTATTTAAAATTACTTTAAGTCATACTGGATAACATTCCTATGAATTTAAATTTAAGGAACCCAAAAATATGGGACAGCCTTAACGCGGATCAAAATTGTCAAGTAAAATCAATTCGCTGTGTCAAAACAGCAGCGTGGTAAAATTACGATTCACTGGTTTTTGATCTGTTAATTTTTTAATTTTGCTGGTTTCTCATATTAGTCTGAGGATGATCCCAAGTGGGCATCGAAACCGTTAACACATTTTATACATTTGAACAAGATGTTTTGTGGGATTTCACTTTGGTTTTATTCAACGACATATCTACCTCATCCCATTATGAGGCCTATCGACATTAATGAGTTTACTAGTAATAATAATAGCCTAAATTTTGATACATAAAGAAACGGAAACAATTCGATATATAAAATCCATTCGAAAACAGAAAAATTGTACATGATATATGATAATGTAGTCTACGCCTAAACGTTTATTACAATACACACTAATTAATTTTAAACTATTTTAGTACCTAAGAGGCCATCCTTTGTTTTTCATAACTAATTCACATATTGCATATTGGCATATAATTCACCAGTTTTTGTAATAATTCTTTCTTCGTAATGCAGCGATACCAGTATATTCTTTTAACTTTATTAGTCGACATCCAAGATTGAACAACCTTTGCTCCGTAGCAAGGACTAGGCAGCATCTTCTCCTGTAGGACATCAATGTATTTGGTTGCACTCATCATGCCAGATACAGCATGCAGTCTACCAACACCTTTAGCAGACATGCAGATATACGACATGCAGTCCCGTATCATGACAAAGGTTGGATGTTCAACTGCCATGAAAATTCTTCTCCAGGAAATCTTTTAACATATGTGCGTTTAGCATGATTGTTAATGTTAAAGGTGGATTCATCACTAAATAATACCTTCTGCCATTGTTTTGTGGCCCAATGGCGATGATCCTTTGCCCATCTCAAACGGTGAAGGTTGCCTCACTTTTAATATTACAGCGGAATTAAACTCTTCTATTTCTTAGTTACCAACGAAGTACTGTTAAACAGGGGTTAAGATCAGAAAAAATAAAAATTAACGTTATACAGGCATATGCACCTACATTAAACAGTGAAGAAGATGTAATAGAAGAATTTTACCATCAGTTGGAAAACACATTCAAACTAACAAAGAAACATGATGTAAACCTTTTATTAGGCGATTTTAATGCGATAGTGTGTAACGAACGTTATCAGGATATAGTTGGAGCCTACGGACTGGGGGATAAGAACATACGTGGTAAAAGCTACTACAGTTCTGCCAAGAAGAAAACCTAACCATTTGAACACATTGTATAAACTACCCAAAAGATGCCTATATAAATGGCGGTCACCGGCAGACACCTCAGAACGAATAGTACGTAATCAGATATATTACATACTGGTTAATAAACGTTTTTGTAATGCCTTTAAAACTGTGAAAACATATCCTGGTACAGACGTTATATTTCACCACAATCCCGTAGTGGCAAATATACGAATAACTTTAAGAAAGATTAAAAAATCACATACCAAAAAAGTGGACGTTAACAAACTAAAAGATACCGTGCTTCACCGAGAAATACAAGTAAAATTTAACCAAGAACTAAATGAAAAATACGATTACAATAACAATATACAAAATAAATGGTGCACGTTCCAGTCAACCGTTAAAAAGATCTGCAATGAAATGCTTAAACCTGAAAGAATTTGAAAGAAGAAAACCTGGATGACTAAGGACATACTGGATATGGATATGGAAAAGAGACGAATTTTGACGATACAAAACAATACTGAACAGTATAAGGCTCTGCACAAAAAAATAAGGCAGACAAAGAACAAATGATTTAAAGATAAATGTGAAAATAGAATAATTGGAACAATTGCACGACACACATAACCTACACAGACGAGTACGAGAACTAAATAGAGGACCATACGTACAGCAAGGAAATATTCTAAAGAACTCAAACAACGAAATTCTCATGTCTGACGAAGACATATTGCTAGAGTGGAAGAGTTACATCTCCGATCTCTTCAAAGCCAACAGAGGAGAAATACTGGTAATAAATGTTACTACTGACGAAATCGTTGAAAAAACAAAGGAAGAAGTGATCAATACCATACGAACCTCTAAATCAGGAAAAGCACTAGGACCAGATGAGTTATTAATTGAACTAATAAAACTAATAGAAGAAGAAAGCATCCCAACCCTTATTGATCTCTTTATTGACATATATAAAACAGGCATACTCCCAAAGAAATGGCTACATTCTACGTTTATAACTTTCCCAAAAATAAGCAATCCAAAAAAGTACAAAGACTACCGCACAATAAGTCTCATGTGTCATACTTTGAAAACCTCCCTCAAAGTTATACACAAGAGAATATACCGAAAATGCGAAAAACAACTGTCCGAACAGCAGTTCGGTTTCCGGGAGGTATTAGTCACACGAGAACCACTATTCTTCGTGAGAATACTGATGGAAAGAGCCCACGATGTAAATAAAAATATCTTCCTTCTCTTTATCGACTATGAGAAGGCCATTGATAGAGTACAGCATCAAAACCGTTTCGAAATATTACTAAATCCGCAAATTAATAAAGCGGACATTCGAATTATAATAAACTTATATAAAGACTAAAAGGCTCTGGTACGAATTAACCAAAAAACAAATCAGGAAGAAATAGGAGTGAGACAGGGTTGTGTGCTATTGCCGTTGTTGTTCAACGTGTACTCAGAAGAGATAATCAAAAGAGCTCAATTTAACTCACATGTAGGCATAATAATAAATGGAGTTCAATGCTAAACGACAGAAGTGATTGCCTTCAGGAAATTAAGTGTCGTGTCGAAACAGCACGATCAACTTTCATGAAGATGAAAACAAAATAAAGAACTAGACTATTGAGATGCTATGTATTCTCAATATTATGGGACAGAAACATGTACACTAAGCAAAGATGGCCTGAAGAGAATTGAAGCTTTCGAGTTGTGGACATATCGAAGAATGTGCCACATTTCCTGGATACAAAGAATAAGCAACAGGGAGGTTCTAGAAAGAATGTACAAAACAAGTGAATGTGTCAACACTATTCAATAGCGCAAACTTGAGTATCTAGGCCATATAATGGGGAATGATAAATATCGCCTATTACAGATTATATTACAAGGTAAAATTAATGGTCGCCGCCCACCAAGACGAAGACGTATTTCCTGGCTCAAGAACCTCAGAGATTGGTTCGGATTACCATCGGTAGAACATTTTAGAACAGCAGTATCCCGGCTGATGATTGCGAACGCTGTTCTCCGAAGAGCACGCACGTGAAGAAGAAGAAGAAGAAAGCTATACTCTGCTAATATTTAATTCGACTCAATGTCGGAGATACGGTAACTTGAGTAAGCATAAGCGCTATCAAAAACCACCGGCTCAAAACCACGTGCGTTCACCATCAGAATCTTGGGCTGACTTTTCGCAGTACTTGTCGTTGGCGCTAAGGTTAAGCAACCGGGTCGAGGGGAGATCTTAAGTCGACTCCCGAAAAAACGCAACGCGAATATCCAGCAGCTGATCGTATTTCGCCATATTACGAAATATGTTGCAGGAATTCTAGAACAAATTAACATGTGGAACGTAGGATTTATAGGGCCATTCTGCAGACAAAGGATTCTAAGAACTGTGTTCAATCGGCATATACAGACTAAACATGCTTGTCAGCGTTACCTTAAGTTTAGAAAAAGTGACCTCCCATAAATTAACCTTTGGAATTCATAGAATAGTGATCGACTATGAGCGGCAATTAAATTAAGACTGTAATTTATATGAAGCGGCAAAACTAAACGAACATTAATATTCTTTGGGTTGAAGTTAGTCTTGCCTTGCAGATACACTTAGAGGGTGTTTTTTGTTACAGAATTAGATGTTAACTTTTAATTATGTTCCCCAGTTCAGTTATTTATCGTTAAAGTGGTTATCCTTCAATGATAACCTTCTTGGTATCGTATAACGGCTAACCACTTAGCACAACTTTTGGGTATGTTGGCGAGATGCCAAACGTCGACTTTCACTGTTTCACTGTTAAAATAATGTAGCGTAACAATTGCCATGGATTAGTTAACAAACGTCACAGCCTACCTTTAACCAATTTATGTTTTTACATTAAATATTCCATTTTAAATGTAATCACTCTTCGCAATTAAAACATATTCAGCACCTACATAGAGATTTAACATTGTTGCTATCAGAAACCAAATATGTTCGGCATGAAATATCATTTTTAACAAAATTGCTTAAGTGCAGAATCAGTCATTAAAGTTTATCAAAGAAGTTAACTTATTATATTGGCTAGATCTAGTGGCAAAATAATAAGAATATAAAATGTTTGTGTTTTATATTTTTCTAACCTAGAAAATTGTAAGCTGCACAGATCTTGTAAATTTTAAAATGATTGTGACGAATGCGATTGCAAAGCAATTCTACTAAAAATGTTCGAATCTATTCCAATTCCAATTTGGCAACACTTTCTAATATCTATACTATACGTTTAAAAAATGCGCAATATATAATGTTATTTTATTGTTACGTATTTTGAGTACATTAGAATTATTTAGGAGTATTGGGGATATTTATATTATCTAATAAATTATATTGTTCTGTGGATACCAAGAAGTGGTGTCCCAGATTACATTAAAACGTAAATCTTCTACAGCATATAATACAGATACAACATAACATTCTAAACGCCGACATATAACAATCACAATAGCAACTGAAAGCTTTTTAAATAATTTATAATTAACGACCGTTAGTGTAATAGTAGAAAAAACGCCAATAATTCATTATTTGGCAGTTGCTTGTTTTTTTCAAATCTTAAATGCTTTCTGAAATTGATATATCGAACGGTTTGCACACCCATTAATATTTTATTTTGCAACAGATAGACTGTCTTGATTATTCAGAATCATGTAGTGAATGCACGATAACGATGAACATCTACAAATTTTTTTACCAATAAATCTGTTCCAGATGACACATAAAATAGTTTGCTAATTGAGAACGACATAATTTTCGTAAGAAATTCTATTCTAATAGACTTGTATTAGTTAATAACTTGCAGGCGGTGTAAATTTCTTCCAATTCAAAAAAATATTTCTAATTAAAAGGTTAGTTTTCTGTAACATAATGATGTTTCATCCACGTCCTGTTCGTCTTAATTATCAACAATTATGACATACTTTGTATTTAATACTTCGAATTGCTAAATAAGCAAATTGTTATACAGCAGATGATATTCTAATATTGCTAACAATTACAAATAATTAATAAAAAATGGGGAAGTTGTATTAAATTGGATTAGAGACGCCTACAGTATTTGAATTAGCACATTCTCATACTTTTTTAGGATGTAACATAATAAACTAACTGAATTGTTTAAATTTTACCATTTTAATATCGAATTAAGAATGCCCTGACTTCATTTTATGTAGATTCTTCAAGATCCAAAAACATCATCAAGTGTGAAATCCGCTTTGATTCAAAATAACCTTGCAAATGCTACGATTTATGGCGGTTTTAGTACTTTTAATACGGAATTTTTAAATAAGTATCCAGCAAAAATATGCCGCGGTACTAAAATGCCTTAAACTAGTTATATTTTAAATATGCCGAATTGACAGATTTGAGGTTTTTAAGCCGACAATTTATTATTATCATTTTAAATATAACAGAATTCTAATTTTACCTTGAATTCAATCACTCTAAACGCTTCCTGGCTAAATGGGTAATAAATTTCTGGCCGCTCTAGAATTTTTTCTGAATGCAACTTGCTAAAAATTCTTTTCAGGATTCCAAAATTCTTCATTCTGCAGGACCCGCTAAATCTATCAAGCGGTCTGATGGATAATTGGCAAAATTCTTAATAGATTAAGCGTGTACATAACTGCTTGACATGTTTTGGAATTTTTGGACGCTTGCTGGATGAATATTAATTTTAACAAAAATTTAGTAAAAATTCAACGTATTTTGATTAGAGGCGAACTTGCTTCATATTGGTATCCGTTCTGAAACTGAAACCTTACACAGCAACCCTTCAGACAATATTTCAGCAATAAAAGCATATAAAGGAGCGCTGCAAGTACGCACCTGCAGATCGTTATGAATTTTTATGCTAATTAAAATTTAGTATGATAATATTTACCTGTTAAAGATGTTTACTACAGAAATACAACGTCGCGCAACCATTCGTTTCTTAGATAAGATCTTCAATGCCGGTAATGCGACTTGGGGCTCCTATGCAATCGCATCAGCTTTGATTAAAACTGATCATTTATAATAAACTGATATACTGAGGCTCCCATTGGGTCGTTCAACATGCTTCCGTTGTCTCCATTATTCATTTTTAAAACAAAGCAACCTCCGAAATTCCAAAACGGCCATAAAAATTCATGAAGTTGCAGTTCGGCAATTTATGGTCGTAAACTTCCCACTGCTTCGTTCTAAATCGTGATATTTAAAAAACTTTTCCCGAAAACAATTATGTTTATAAACGTTTGATAATAATTATGCCTTTTTTTACATAGCTGTGCTTTGTCAGTTTAATTGCCCGTCGTATTACTATTTCTAGCGATGAACCATTTACAGCACCTGTAAAATCGCCAATAAACAAATAACTTAAAGGTTAAATAATAATAACCGTAATAAAATGTCAGTGTTTATTTTGAAGCAAACATGTTCCTTACGAAAAAGGCAACCGATCGCGGACGGTTATACAACTTGCATTCCGCACAAATTTTTGTAGGATTTTTATTGTCTTGTGGATCCGAGTTGTGATTGTTTCTGTTTTTTTTTAGAAACCTTGAACTAACAGGATCCTTCTTACATATTTAACAGTAGAATTGTATTTCCTCAGTTAGGCGTTTAACATAATCTATGTTATATTGGCATGGTAGGTATCTATTCATGTTTTAGTTTTGATATCTTGGCTATTTTCAAAATCCAGCATAAATTATCGACAAATAGCAAGTTATATCCATTGAGATCAATGCATGAATTCGTAAAACGGCGTTGGAAAATTGGACTGTGAAAATTTAGGGCGCAGCAACACGAAAACATTAAATTCTAACGCTTATTAGGAGGGCAGCCTTTTAAGTTTTTACAAACGACCACTAGGTGGCGCTATTGAGATGTGTCATTAGTATTTTCATAAAATTAGACATTGGTTATTATGAAAACAGTGGTAGCTTAGAAATTGACCGAGTAGTTTGTTTACAGTGAGCGTTTAAAAAAAGTAATTTTGTGAAAAAATGGAAATTTCACCTGAAGATTTTCGTTGGATGATCTTTTACGATTTCATTAAAGGCTTAACACAACAACAATGCATAGAATGGCTTCGCTCAACTTTTAGTAATGAAGCGCCATCAGAAAACACTGTTTACAATTGGTTTGCAGAATTTCGAAGTGGTCGTGCGTCCGTCAGTGATGAATTTCGTGAAGGTGTAACGAGTTAAAAATGCTGAGCCGTGAATTAGTTGGTGCTAATTATCAACGCCACGTGGGATCAGCATTTTTCCAAAATCATGGCGTCACAAGCAGATGTCCAAAAATCTTCAATAGGAAAGTTCCAGAACATGCGTCCCCACCAGACAAGAGTCGGATGACGCGCATGACTGGACTGGCCCGTTTAACTGGACTTCTTCCTGAAGACTTATTCCTGACTTCTTATTCCTGAAGTCTCATTCCTGTGACCTTCCTGAATATTATTCCTGAATCCGTTCCTGAAATAACCGCCGTTGTAATAACCATTTAATAAATTAATTGCGTTTACGTACCTGGAAATTTACTTGGTATTTTCCAGTCTTTCCGCCGCTGTTTTAGGGAAGTTAATAATTTTAACTTTTGAGTTACAGATCCCGGAGCTGAGGTATCCAGTGGGTTCCATCAGTTGATCGCCGTTGTTGTAATTTGTCAGTTCGTACTGCCGTTTGGAAGCCTTTGGATTTCAAGCACGATTGTTGGAAGTAAAGTTGGTAGATATAGGTATTTAACTTCTTTTGCTCATTCACTTGAGTGCCCTCCGTGGTCCGTTTTCCCTGTCACAGATATTTCTACCGTTTGGTGTGTCGGTGTTTGAATTGACTACCAGCGATATAAATTTCTGCCTGGAAATATTAATACTTGGCGAGTTGGTGTTCGAATCAACGAAGCAACCAAAGATTATTAATTCCTGCCGTGTTCTATTGTTGAACACCCTGTACAAGATTTGCCGTCAGACGTGGAGGAATTTCATGCTACGGGGAATTATAGTTCCCAACTACGAATTTGAATCAGTTTCGGAGGAATTTCGAAGCAGTTTGAGGGCTGTAGGTCCCGCTTACGAACTTGAATTAGTTTTGGAGGAATTTCGAAGCAGTTGGGGGGATGTAGGTCCCGGTTACAAACTTGAATTAGTTTTGGAGGAATTTCGAAGCAGTTAGAGGGTTGCAGGTCCCGCTTACGTACTTGAATTAGTTTCGGAGGAATTTCGAAGCAGTTTGGGGGATGTAGGTCCCGCTTACGAACTTGAATTAGTTTCGGAATAATTTCGAATCAGTTTGAGGGCTGTAGGTCCCGCTTACGAACTTGGATTAGTTTCGGAGGAATTTCGAAGCAGTTTGAGGACTGTAGGTCCCGCTTACGAACTTGAATTCGTTTCGGAGGAATTTCGAATCAATTCGAGGGTTGTAGGTCCCCGCAACCTGCAGATTCCGCCGCGGAGCAATTTTAGTGCGAATCTGTATTGTTGGATATTCCCCAGCCTTTCTGACTTAATCTGGAAAAATTTCAGAAGGTTGGTTAGCTTACAATTTCCGTATATTCACGGTGATATTGATTTTCACGTGTTTATATTCTCGTACAAGTCAATTTCAATTCAGAGTCCTGACCTGTACAATTTTTCTCCAGCAAAGACAGATTGCGTACTGTACCTATTTACAAGCAAAACTTTTAGTCGTGTATTTTGTTTGGGGTAAAGATTCCGAAATTCCTAGAAAACAAAAAGGAATTTTGTTTGAATTAACTGGTACCGTAAAATTTGAATTCAAACACTTACAGAGTGTTTATTCTGAGGCAGTCACCTGTAGAACGGACACTGGGTTATTCCGCACATGTGGTAATTAAATTCACGAATTATAATCGGGAAACAAACCCACCACACATTCCCGAGTCCCGTATTCCGGAATATCTAATTGCGAGGGGGTTTCGTTCTTTGAGAGGCAAGACAATAACCATTTTGTTTATTGTTAAATTTAGATCGGACACCATCGCAGCCATTTTGGACACCACGAGGCGCACACAGGCCTACGAGTGGTGACGGCAGTAGCTGATCTGTACCAGACCGACCCAATTACGACGACGGACAGTGGCGTGCCTGGAATTATCTTTTATATACATAGTTCTCCTATTTTGTATATACATATTAATTTTAGATGCATTTAATAAACTGTTCATTTGAAGTACAAGTGATTGAATTCTGGGTAACTCAAGAGCTCACCCAGGGTATAAATATTGAACGTTGTCGACCCCCAATAAGCAACCGGGGCGAAACGTTACAAAGGTCGACCAAAATCGGTTGTTATTCCAAAAAACACCGATGCTGTGGGCAACATGATTGAAGAAGATCGGCATGTGACTTTTAGTGAGATAGAGGCATCCTTAGGCATATCGAAGACTGCAGTACATTCGATTTTGCATGAACATTTAGCTATGCAAAAGATTTGTTTCCGGTGCATTCCGCATAATTTGACTGAAGATCAAAAAAAGGTTCGTCTTAATTGGTGTAAGAAAATGGTTAAAAAATTCGAACGAGAAACTTCAAAATCCGTATAAAACATCGTAACTGCTGACGAAACTTGGATATATTCGTATGAATCAGAAACTAAGCAACAATCCACTGTTTGGTTGTTCCAAGATGAACCGAATCCCATAAAAGTTGTTCGTTCACGCAGCTTTTCCAAGAAAATGATCGCTTGTTTGTTCGGTTGTATTGGACATGTCGCACCATTACTTTAGATGGTCGAAGAACAGTTAACGCTATACGGTATAGAACAATTTGCTTGCCAGAAGTCATCGACGAAATCAGGAAGAACCAGAAGATCATTCTTCAGCATCACAATGCCATCTCTCCCATAGCGCGCGAAACAATAGATTATTTGGAGGAGAAACACATCGAATTAATGTCTCTGAATTGCCCGTATTCACACACAACAACAAGAACTTCTTTGTGATCCCGAATGTCAAACAAATAATGCTTGGAGAGCGATTTTCAACACCTCAAGAAGCTGTTGGCGCCTTCAAATACCATGTTTTTGAGATACCAACTTAAGAGTGGAGAAAATTTTTAGAAAATTGGTTTGAACGCATGCAAAAGTGTATAAATCTTAAATGCGAATATTTTGAAAAGCAAGAAAACAGTTTGTTCCAAACAAATTTCTTTCTTTCCTGGTTTTTGTAAAAAATTAAAAGGCTGCCCCCGTGCAATTAATACTTGGACATATATTAACACCATAAAATGTATAAATCGAGTTCCAATGAGATACAATTCAAAAAATATAACACTGTGTTATATTCACGTTTCGCAAGACATTGCAGCTTGCATCTTCAGAGTGAATATAACAGTGTGTTATATTCACGTTTCGCAAGACATTGCAGCTTGCATCTTCAGAGTGAATATAACACTGTGTTATATTCACGTTTCGCAAGACATTGCAGCTTGCATCTTCAGAGTGAATATAACACTGTGTTGTATTCACTCTGAAGATGCAAGCTGCAATGTCTTGCGAAACTTTAGTTTGTATGGGTTCACAAACAGCTAACAGGCATAAGCCGATTAACTAGTATTGTCCTGGCAAACAAAATACTTCAAGATCAAATCCTTGTCCGCCCCAAGGTTTGATTATTATAAGCATACGGCCCTGTTTAGGCAGGCAGGGCCTACGAACAAATATGGCTCAAACTTATAGAGTAAATGCTTGTAAAGGCCGACAAACTACAGTTCGGACCTTACCTGATAATGCTGGGTGTAGTTCCCAAATGACGATGCGGTCTAAGCCGAAAGTAAATTGTAATATTAACAGTTCCAGACACCGCGAAAGCCTCAAATAATAAGTTTCTAATCTTCCCTTGTGCAGTCAGAACTTAGCGCCGAGTAACTATCACCACTTCCTCCATCTTAAGAGCTTTATAAGAACCCGGAACGTTTTCTTGGCAACGACGACCTCAAAACGACGGTGCAAATAAGTATGACGAAGGTATACAAAAACGTGTACTACTATAGGGACAAGTGTTAAAATTCGAATGGTGACTATGCATAGAAATAGTGTAAAAGTTTATCTAAGATTTAAGTATAATACATTTTCTTAATTCACGTACTGATTTAACGGCAGTTCGGCCCTTAATTTCCGGGTTTTTGGTATCATCTACCAATCTAGGTACTATCACAATCTAGTAAAGTAAAAACTTCCTAAAGCTCTACCTCAAGGAATGTCAGAAATGACGGAATACATTTCAACAATCTTATACTTCAACCAGAAACAATTTACGACGTAGGTAGGACTTACAAACTTGATGAAAGTGATATGGAACCACTTGACAGAATAGTTCGACCTAGGACTTTCTCTTTATATAAATTATGTTTTAGCAAATTCTAAATAATTATATTTAAGAACACTATATTGGAATTTCATCTTGAATAGTGTAAGATAATTATTCTTTATAAATTAACAAATTAGCAAGACTTTTTATAGGGATGTGCAAGCGAAAGATATGTTACTTTCTGCGCAGGATATTAACATGTACATTGTGTTTCTGTCAATCGTCATAGAGCAACGAGTAAATATGAAATATTGGTGGATAACTCTAGCAGAAACGTCTGAAATGTTGAAAACTGTAAACTGTGATAAACCCTAAAACGTAGTAGTGTGGTTGAATGGTTGAAATGCTTCGAAGTTGGATGTGAGCACAAGGGTACGCTAGAACCGGGCGAGCGCCGACCTCTTTAAATATAGTTTTGGTAACAAAGTATGTGAAATTATGACGAACAACCGCTAAATTAACTTCAGCTAAGCTGAACATTAATAAGAAGACCATTAGACAAAATTTTACATGAAGATTGGGGAAGAAGGAAAAGGAAGTTTCCACCCCGAGCAGTCTTAGGATAACCAACAACAGAAGCGAGTTGCATTGTCTGCAGACTTATTTCAAACGTATGGCTACAATTCAAATTTTCTTGGTTGCATTGTCACTGGCTATACGTTGCGGGTATTTCGGTAGCATTTCGAAATACAACGCCAGAGCATGCAGTAGATTGCATAATCATCAGCAATACCTAAAAAGTTTCGTTTGCAAAAATCCATAGTCGGAATCATTCTTTTTCCATAAACAAGGCGGAATCCATAATGAATTTGTATCTGAAGTACAAACAGTAAATAGTGCATTTTACGTTGAAGTGATAAAGAGGTTTCTTTCTCAAGTGCAACTGCAATTTCGAGAAAACAGTAGATGGTTATTGTTGCGTGACAATGCACCTGCCCATTCTGTACTGCTTGTGAACCATTTCATGTGGAGCATGCAGCTGTTGAGATCAGTCGTCCACCCTATCTACCTGTTTTGGTAGCAGCAGACGTTATTCTCTTTCTTAAAAGGAAAATTATTTTAGGGCGTTGAAGAAAAATGTAAACGCCGAATTGAAAGCAGTTTACACAAGCTTTTATATCGTTGCAATAAGGATATTAAAGTAAATGAAGATTACTTTAAATTAACATCAAATATGAACTGTATTTTGATATTTATTAAATCTAATTTTTTAAATAAAGAGATCGTCTTATTTTTAGTCTGTGGTGTTGAGAAAGAAGCTAAATTAACACGATCGTGTTAACTGTTGAGTGAATCTACGTCAAGAGCATCACTTTTCATATTCACTGGTAGTATCAAACTCCTTGATTATATTATATATGAAAAGGTGTATTTCCTCGAATTGGTAGAACTCGACCTTCCACAAATTTATAATGATCAGAAGACCATGTTTACTATTTCCACTTAAAATGCCACAACATACACTTACATCTAAAAATTGGAGATAAATAATGAGATTACATGTAGAACGTTTGATGTACACCTGTCAAACATTATATCGGGGAATAAACATAAGAAATACTAGCTGGTAATACTCCAAAGCAACTATAAAACTTTTAAATAATTCACCTTAAATTCATAATAAAGATGCGGATTAAATTGTATAACATGCAGTCGAATTAACATAAGTTCATGCAAATAAGCTGTTTTCGTGTAATCCTTAAATTGTACAACCTTTCTCTTAAAATATTTTTTACTCCTATATACACACTTAATCTTCAATTTCCGTATTTCGTAAATCGAATGGCTTTTAAATAAGCATTCACATAATTATAAATTGTACTTTTTAGACAACATACATAAAAATTTAAAATTTAGTACTAGTTCCTTTCTTTATTCTAACTGGATGTTACAAATAGTGCTATACTGTAGACACACTGCATATATAAAATATATGTCTAAAAAGTGGTAAATGTGCAACATGATGCTCATGATACCCGTATGACGTATTTGAATTGTCCATTACATTTTAATGAGTATTCCTAATATTAAAAGCTTTTCACAATTTTAGATTAGAATGTTAAAAATTTATGATGTGGAAGATATTAATTACCGTATTATTACAGGTTAATATTGTCTTTGAAGTGTTGCTGTGTTAACGAACGAATTAATCTATCAAGTTGTTCTTGAAAACTGCAAGAATTACTCCAAATATTGAACTGGAAAAAGATTTAAGAGATTAAATATATGTATATGTATAACATGCACAGTTGTGATAATATTATTTTACTTCCAAAGTAGAGTATAATAAATAAAAAAAAAATAAAATAATTTTAGAGATTGTATAGATATTATCTTTAAAAACAGTTGTTTTTTACATACGTTTTTCTTATACTTACAATACTACCAGTTCTACCGTGTAAAACAAGGAATTGATACACTCTATAAGCTGGACAAAGAAAAATAACAATGAAAATTCTCACTATATTCTAGTAAATGATGTGAAACAATGACGTAGACATTTCATCCCTTAACTTATACTTTCTAACTTGTAAAAAATTAAAAGGCTATAAATATCGAATTTAGTTTTGATTATTATGTTAAAGTACAGGCTTAAGTATATTATATTCTTCAGTTTCAGATACAAAAGCTTCATTTAAATTACAGTTATTAAAGATTTTAAATTAAGGATATTTGTTCACATTTTGCAGACAATAATTGAAATGTAGTACCAAATACTTGTGTTATTTGAAGATTTATATGTAAATAGAAGTATGGATTTTATTAAAATCAAAGTAATATGAAATATATGTTTTAAGGTGAACATGAGTTCTTGGAATGCTGAAGATAAGTGACGGACAGTAGTGTGGCAAATGCCCGCAAGGGCAGTCTATCTAAGATTTTGTAGTCAGCCAGGCGTCAGCTTTGGGTATTTTGGCTAAATAACTTATTAATAGCGTTTGGGAATGTACTAATTGATAACTACGCAATTACTTTCCACGTTTAAGGTTCTTGAATTATTACTCCATATCTACAAAATTAACAATATTTGTATGTGAATAATTATCATTATTTAAATATAAAACAGCATAAAAAAGTACCAACACAACAGTTTTCCACAAATTTATAATAGGTTATACTTTTTGTTATTACCGAAGAGATAATTATAAATGATATTTGAATTTTTTGAATTAAAGAAATTAATTTGAACTTAATCTATTTGGCCTAAATTTTAATTAAAACAAAGTACGTTTTACTGCACCAATTTCATTAAACATTTTTACGTGACACGAGCTTCCTGGGAATTCCATCAAGGTCAAATTCACATTCCATCAGTGATATATTGCAGAAGGTGGGGTTTATTGTATAAGTCAATTTTATAAAGTTAAAGAGCGCTAATTTATTTTTTAAAAAGTTATTTTGTTTTATTGAATAAGGAAGCACGTATAATTACGTCTAAATTAACAAAATTATTTCTGAAGGTTTCAATTTTTATTATTTTCCTGTGCCTTCTTGTGTTTACCTTGTTCCCTAGCGTTTGAGTGTACACATATTGTTCCACTTAAACAGTGGCCCTGAGATCGTTTCATACAAGTTGGTGCAACATTTATTTGATTTATGTGTTGGTTAGGCAATTTATAGCTTGATTAGTTTATTATCAGATTCACAGTAGGCTTAGTTATCTTGGTGATACAACATGCTCCAATTGAGATATCTTAACCTATTG
>JABXWE010003977.1:0-19382 GCA_014611495.1 Limonius californicus
TCCCTCTCCTTCTGTTTCTCTTCCAACATTCTCTTCTCCTTCTCCATTCTCTTTTTACCTTCCCTTGTCTTCACAGTTTCTTCCGACCTTTCCATATTTTTTTCTTTTTTGTGAACAATACCAATTTCAACCCCTTTATTAACAAATACTGATTGAAATACAAGCTGTGAGCCCTTACGTTGTCTTTACAATTTAGTTCAGTTAATTATCAAACTCCGTTTCATTCAGTTAATTAAATCGTTTACGAATTCACACATTGACAGTTCCTATCCAGCCCCATGTTGCGCTAATAAGTTGGCGAGTTTATAATCACTAAAATAATTATAATTATAGCCCCACGTTGATGGCGACAAAAATTGTTGTGTTTTAAAAGTCATAGTACAAAAAAAATAACTTATGCCGACCAGCTCAAACATGAAACTGTTCATCTCAGGGTTCCACTCGCGGCCTCGTTTTGTACAAAAATTGTGATGAAACGTTCAACAAAAAAAATTAACAGCACCCGCAAATTTTTACCATGTATTACCGTCCCCGCAATTAGTTCATTTTTAAAACTGCACCAACCTTTACTGCTAGGCATGCAAAATGCCCCTGGTCTGGTACTCCGAAAATATACAGGCTGCACTCCGTCAGCATGGTCCTGCTTCCCGTGCTCTGCCGTCACTTCCCGACCTGGACTATTTTTCCATTTCAATTTAACACTGATTAAAACTCACATTTCTTTACTTTATGATGATATAATTTCCTTTTTAATGTTACAATTTTTATGACATTTTTCTCAATAAACCATCAAAACAAAAGCTCCCTCACATTTTAAAAAATTTAGCACACCTTGACCGGCGGGGAAAAATATTATTTTGCCATGGTAACACGTCTTGCCCCGACGGCGATGCAAAGGTGAATCCCAATTAATATTTAAACCCCCCCATTATTATATTATAGCAATATATATTTAATTAAACAATTAAAACCTAAAGTGAACTTAATAAACTTAAAAAAATATTTAGAATATAATTAAGATAAACGTGTGTTGGTTATCGTATATTCGTGTGACTTCTTTCACGTGCTTGCCGTTATCGTTTTGCAGGCACGTCAATGTGCGTATGTTTAAATGCTATAAAACTTCTGTGCTCATGTTATCCGCAACGTGTATGAGTAAATAAATCAATATTGTTGCTGTGTTTGATATTGAACAATAATGTTCTGCTTTAAATGCCATTTGGCTGCCATAACTCTCCTGCCTTTGACTATTAATGCGGATTGAAGTAAATCCATTATTGTATATCACAAAGACGCGGATATACAGAGAAATTGAAAGCCCGATGGCAATTTAAAAATTTAAAAACGAATTAATATTAAACATTCAATGGGATGAGCTTTTGATTGTAAATTTAAAAATTTTCTTTATTTTAATAGCTTTTAGGAATTCTCCAGTTTATATCAGTCGCCAGCTATAATCACAAAGATATTTCAAATAATTGTTAAGGAAACATATTTACATAATTTGAGAGCCGAGAAGGTATGTTTAGAAACACTTGCACTATTTAAAGACACTATTTAAGATGTGAACTGAATGTTTTAAGACTGAAAAACTTAAAAGGTTATTATAAAATGTCCCCGAATAGAATCCCAAAAATTTATATTTACACCTTTTCAATAAAATTAACAAAATACTTAATACAAAAACTTGCCACAAATAAAAAGTAAAACATTTTTGTTTTAGTATATCAGCAAACACGTCAATAATGTCTATAGATTCCATAAATCTTGAGTGTGAAGGTCACCTATTTAACTTACACAAGCTATGATTTTGCACGTGATTGTTTTACACGTAAGACTTGAGTAACTCGCCATGGAAATGTGGCAATGTAGTCTAAAATTCACAGAATGCACCAGAGACCTGTTGCAGCAATGCGCAACGCATATTGCAGACTTTACATCGGTCTACTATCTCACGAAATTAAACACCATGCCTGATGCGTTTTGTAAGAAATTTCTTTTTCACATTTTAATTAAAACAGAATAAACACGTACTTGTATACAGGGTGATTATTAAACATATGGCAAAAATTCAAGGGGTTATTCCCTGGACTATTCTAAGAATATTTTGCCCTTTGATGATTTTTGAAAAGCCTCTTTGATTCGAAGATACAGGGCGAAAACATTTTCGGCAATAACATATTATTACCAAAAATTACATGTAAAGTTTTTTAATCTACAAGAACTGTTGAAAATGACCACCTCCAGCTACGATGCAAGAATCCAATCTTCTCCTCATTGACTGCCGAACTCTTTCAAAAACAGCAGGGTCGTTTCTTATTGAGTTACACCCAGCAATTATCCGATTTCTTAAATCTTCCACATTTTCCACTAGAGTAGAAGAAACTAATTACTTTAGATGACCCCATAGGAAATAATTCAGGGGATTTAAGTCCGTGGATCGAGCAGGCCATAAGTGAGGTCCACCTCGACCAATCCAGCGATCTCCGTATGTTACCGTTAAAAACTCACGAGCAACCACACTAAAATGCGCTGGGGCACCATCGTGCATAAACCACATTGAATTTCTTGTTGCCAGTGGTACATCCTCCAGAACCTCAGGTAGAGTCTGTTCCAAAAAGTTGCACCCACCATTCCAACCCAAACGTTCAACGAGAACTGATGTTGAAAACGATCTTCAAGTACCTCATGTGAATTTTCTTCAGCCCACACATGGTTATTGTGAAAATTCCTTATTGCATTTCTTGAGAAATTCGCTTCATCGGTAAAAAGAATCAGCGTCAGTAGTTGAGGGATTTGAACCAATGTGTGCAGAAGCCATTGACAGAATCCAATACGTGGAGGAAAGTCAACAGGAAGAAGTGTCTGAACGCGTTGTATGTGGTATGGGTACAACAAATAATCCATAAGAATTTTCCAAACAGGCCCGATACTTACATTCAAAGTATTTCCAATTCTTCGAGTAGAAATACCCGGTTCTTCCTCTATCATGTCCAGCACATTCTCTTCTACTTCTACCGTTTTACTGTCATTGGCCTTCCTGGTCTTCCACTTCCTTCTATGTGCCTGTTTCATGAAGACGTTGATGAATACTTAGGAAGGTTTTTCTATCAGGAACATTACGGTAAGGAAATCGTTCAATGTACAACCCCCTAGCTTGTAATGAATTGCCATCAGCAAGTCCATAAATGAAATATATGTCAGTCATCTCGGCGTTCGTATAGCGATTCATGATAGAGGACTTCACTAACAAAAGACATAAAATACACGTCAAACAGCCAAACGTCAATCAGTCTCAACAAATTCGACACATACAAAATGATCAATTACGAGAGGTATTCAAATGAAATCCACGTTTAAACTGATTTTCTTTTCAATGTCTGCACTTGCCAGCTGCTAGTGGATAAAACAGCCATTCTTAGTAATCGAAATATTGTTAAAAGATAACAACGCATTTTTAAAAATTTTTTATACTCGGTAATCCCAGTGTAGTACGCCATACTTTTATTTCGGCACATTAATAATTTGAAAAATATCAAAATTTTTTTTGTCGAAAATTGTTCTCGCCCTGTATCTTCGAAACAAAGCGGCTTTTCAAAAATCATCAAAGGGCAAAATATTCTGAAAATAGTCCACGGAATAACTCCGTATGTTTAATAAACACCCTCTATATACGTACATATACGTTTCTGATTTGTTATCATATTATTATAAATACCTTGTGACCAAAAATGTAGGGATACCTTCGCAATTTAGAAAGTGGTGTGAGATGCAAGCTGTGACAATAATAAAATCAGATAAAATATTATAGCCCTTAGCCGAAATTGGACAAAATCAATATTTTTTATAATTCCACAAATGTGTGTTGTTCCTTGAGTCTTAACTATTTTTTCTTTTTCTTAGTTTCAGGAATATTCTTGTTCATTTTGCTTTATTTTGTAGACGACAGGAATCAACTTTGTTATCATCTCTTAGCTGGCCGTCCTGGTGATTTGGTCTTCGTACATATTTTGACTATTCGATCCATTCAATTTCAATTTTCAATTTTCAAAGTATTTATTGCCGAATAAAATATATGTCATACACACAAATTACAATTCAAAGGCCGTTAAAGGAGTTGCCTCCTCTTCAGCCAATATTCGATCATTGTACAACCCATAGATACCTAAATATTTCTGCAGGGGAAAATGCTCGATTTGAATTTAGCCTGCCCACACAATGCTTTACACCGTTGTGAAACCAAATTCCAAGTCCAAAACTAAGCAATTTCCATTTTATATTAAAATTGAACACGCTTACGCTTATGCCTCCAGACCCAAATTTCCGGTTGTATTGAAACTGCCAAGTTTGTTTTTTTTACACGCTTCATCTCGAACTGAGATTTTCTTTGGTCACCCAGCACGCTGTTATATTTTCCAAAACCAGTACATTTTTTAAGAACTCGAATAACTAACTATTGATTACATTTTACCATGGCGGCAATTTTGCAATTGAAATCGCCTCCTTCATAGTGAAAATAATCTCAGGCAGCTCTTGGTCCGATAGTTTCCTTTGTTTCTTGTGGGAAATCATTTACCAGCTTATGACGAATTTCAAAGATCCGATGTATGTCTTAAAGTAATTTCGGTGTTTCATGTCCATAATCGTATTGGAATTTTTCATATAAAGTAGTTTTAAATAGACCGTAAGTAGGTACTTTGTATCTTTTCAGTATTTCCCATGAATGAATAAATAAATCGGACGTAGGAATATGCTAATAAAACCTTATGTTAATCTTATTTAATTTATTTTAATAACAGGATTAGCAATGACGTTAGTGTTAGAGCCATGACAACCTAATAATTCTAGGTAATTGGAAGAGATTATGCCAAACCTGTACCTATGTTCAATTTCAAGCACAACTATAGGCTTGGGTGACTTGAGGTTTTCTAATACCAAATACAATACACCACAAGAAAACGTATTTTAACTCCGAAAGACGGATTTTTGAAATGCCAACTTCCATTCTAAAGCAGAAAAAATTTGGCTATAGAAGAGTTTGCATTATGTCCTATTTTAATCTCGACGTCATATAGGCTTTCGTTCAAGTAAAAGTATGGCAGTAGTATATTATTTTATACGGAGGAAAAGTGATACTTTTCATGACGCGCTCGTGTTTAACAGCCGAACGGAGTGAGGCTGGTAATAGAGAGCAAGTCATGAAAAGTAACTTTTCCTCCAAATAAAATATGCTGTTTTTTCTTCAAATGTCGACAAATTAATGCAAAAACGTCTCTTTTTGATAGTAATAATTTTTAAACATAATTGGGTTCAAGGCGGTTTAGACCGGTGTCGGTGAGTAGGCACAGGTTGTTGCTATAGTAATGTAACATAAAGCTGTCAGTGGACACTGTCAACAATATTAATTTATTTTTTACAATTATTGCGTCTCCGGTTGCGTTTTAATTCCGAATTGATAAGCAGTTTTATCGAGTAAGTTCACTTAAATAATAACCAATTAGTTCCTAAATTAGTGATTTATAGACGCTTGTTTTCTTGTTTCTATCTATGTTGCTATGATAACACTTTTCCCTCCGCCGGCGGGAAAGTGAAAACTAAAGCTCCGGCGGAGGAAAAATGAAACTTTACGGTCGCCTACACAGTCGAAAAATGACAGATTTACTGACGTTTGAAGAAAAAAGTATTTTTTTCAATAAGGTGCGGAACGGAATATTGCAGACTTCGATTTTAGCCTGGAATTCCAAGATTTCATGATTTGCGTAGGCACGCTTTTAACAGGAGCATGTCCCTGTTTTACTTACAATTCTATACCTAACAGGATCTCTACAAGTTTTAGACTAAGTTTGAAACAAGCGATATGCAAGTTATTACCCCGGGACCTATATTAAGAATGGATTTTCCATGCTCGGAATTGTAAGAGCAACTTTATGCTCATCATAATTTGGGAAGTAAGTACTGCACTTGTAGCAATTTTTAAATAAAACAAACCACACTGTGTTAATTGTATTGTAAGTCCTAGTTTGAACTAAACCTTTCAAACACAAAACCTCTGTATTATGGCAACCACAACACAACGGAAAGGAAACCATTGCTTGTGCCACCATGAATGGCAAAGTTCCTTAATTAACTTTGTTTAAGTCAAGACGCGGTAATTAATGTACGATCAAATTAGAACAGTCATACGTACAGAGAACTTATTTGTTTGTGTAAGTAACAGATGGCGTCACTGCGAGTTCCTTTGATCAATGAACTTGTTAACATCATCATAGGCAACTAATTTAACCAAATTTCAAAATAAGTGGTAGATCTTTAGGGTTTGCCTCAGAAATAACGGTTAACTCTTAGTTGGTAATCAAGTAAATCAGTTCTTTTTCAAACTTTACTTATACTAATTGGTCAGCTGTAGTAAACACGTTTTGTGTTCCAAACTCGGCAAGGGTATTAATAAAAACACACAAACGAAACAGTATGCAGCAATACATTCATGACAATGGAAAAAGGGTCGGAACAAAAATTGTTATGCGAAGGGCGTGTATGCGTAGACTCAATGGCCTAGGGATAGGATATCAAGAATCCCTGATAACTCAGAGGTATTTGAAATGGTTATGTTATGTCGAGACTCTCGTGATCATTAATAAAATCATAGAAATGTTTAGTAAGATATTTAATAATAGTAAGATAAAATATGTTAGGCAGTGGTTTTTGCCTACTGTGAATATTACATAAATGTATGCTCAACAAATAATTATTTATAAAAATATATGTAGCTCTTAACAGCTGTTAAGAATGCACGGTTTAGGCGGGAGGGTGATCAAGTTCACCCGACCGCGGAAGTGTTTCTTGGAATGTGAACAGCGCAATTTACCGATGACAACGTTGTTGGTAGCTGGCGCTAGTTTTGGATATTTGGCGTCATAACTAATTAACAACGTTTGCGATGCGATTATCCTCTAAGCTGAGGCAAGGATCGATATGAGTATTTATGTGGCTATTGCGCTGGCGAGGTTATGGTTTAATCTCATGAAGTCTTATGTGTTTTTAACCGAATGGTTACGTATTATCTGCTTGTTATTATATGTGGTATACACGCGTTGGGCCCCATTATCTATTATACAAGATTAATGTATTTGAAAACAGTAACGTAGTGAATTTAACGAGCCATATGATTAGATAATGTGTGTGGCATTCTTCATTATTCATCTAGCCATCATTCGGAAGGTAGTCAGTTAGCAGAGGTGGTCTCGTGAAGGCGCCTACGTCGAGTTAATGTTATTATTTTGAATGTTACATAAATGTTACATGAATGCCAGGATGGCATTGACTGTGTTTTACACGGGGGATTGGACAACCAAGATGTAACACTCCCCATCGCATGTACGGGATTAGGGGGGTGTCCTCTCGCGACTACTGTGAATAACAAAGTAACTAGTAGATATGCGTTATTGTAGTACTTAACCCATGACTACGAGTGGTTGCTGCCACAACAGCCAGCTAGTAGATAAGCTTCCGTATCAATCCAGGAATTATAGCACCCCCGGATTGGTTTCATACGCCGACGTCGACATTAACAAATAAGTCAAACTTATTGTTTTATTTGCCTATTAATCTGAATCTTCGGCTCTATGTCATAAAAATATTCTTTATGTTTAGTCTGGTTTATAAATAGCAATTCTATCGTTGAGTTTCGAATTTTCGTTGGATTTTTAGTTTATAATTTTTCAATGTAAAAGATGTTCTTACATTAAGTAAGATAATTTATGCAGTAGATATATCATACAATATCCACATGATTTTTCTAATAAATCCGAAGGCGGAATCTTACCGTTCTGAGATACATGATGTTGAAATTATTTTAAATTTAAATTTTATTGAATATTTCGGAAAAGAAGATAACGTTATCCGTGCGCTTGATTGCGACCGTTTACTCGCCACGATTTGCTCGCCACAACTTGCTCGCAACCGTTTGCTCAAGGGGTCCCTATGTTCGACAGCTACTTGCTCGTCAAGCTGATTGCTCGCCGGACACATACTCGATGAGGATTTATTTTTAAAGTAAAATATTATCTGTCGGCATTTAGTACATACTGTTGGTTATTTTCGAATTCTTAGGTTCCTGTAAGGCATGTTGATAGTCAAAGCAGATTTTCCCGTTCTTGTATTTGAAATCTTATAGGGTAATATTTTTTCTGTTTTTAATCAAATCAATTATAAGTGTAGCTGAGGGTTACGTTTCATACATTTTTAAATTATCTCTAATGACACTAATGATCAACACGGTTTTCAAGTCATCAACAACCATAAGGAATATGATCTCTAACACCAGACCACACACCAACAAAGATTCCAAAAATTGCGTCTACGAGGTCCCGTGTGAATGTGGCGAGTCATACGTAGGAGAAACCAAAAGACCGTTGGAAGTGAGGCTAAAAGAGCACCAAATCCGGACCCAAAGAGGAGAAACATCGAAGTCCGGCATCGCACAACACTCCTGGGACAAGCAACACCGTATGAAATGGTCTGAAGCCAAGATCGTACACAAAGAAGAGCACTGGTTTAAAAGAAAGTTCAAGGAAGCAGCATTCATCAACAGCAACAAGAAAGTCTTCAGCCAGCCAAGTGTAGAAATCGGCAACGTGTGGAAACCGCTTATTGAACGCCTCAGTGAACTCAAATTACATTAGTGTTTTTGTTCGGCATGGTTTAACTTCGCACGCTTGATCGCTTCACTAATCATGTCTTTAGTAGTAGTCTCTAAGTTTGTTAGTATTCACCTGATGACGACTGTAGATACCTAACAGTCGAAACGTTGTGTAATTACTGTGTTTTTAAAAATAAAGACAATGGAAGTCCAAACTACTGATTTTATTTCAACCACATCATTGTCTACCACATTCAAACGGATATTTCAATATAGTCAGCAGCGTACTATATTTGTTAAACGCCAACCGACTAAGCTTTTACATATAATGCGACTAAAATACGTATAATATTTTGTCTTTAGTAGTAACAGCAGGCCGCAAATTTATATCTGAATAACTCGCGTCATTTCTAAAATATGAAAATAATAAAATCTTGAAAAAATTCAACACCCTTTATTTAAAATCCAGCGCAATTGTGCACTAAGTTTATTTGGCAAATACCTTGATTCATGACATATCTACTGTATAAATTACCGTACTACATTTAGAGGCACCCTGTATACTTATTTGAGTGCTCTGCCTCTTACTAGATGTACAGATCTTTTCTCCTATGACAGTGTTGCGCGCTTTAAAGTATCAGACACATGAGACCTACAACTTAATGTGGGTACCAAACAGCTCTGTATACAATAAACTTAGTTTTTTGATACGTTTTCAAATCGCAAGCTTTCAGTTCCGATTCAGTTTGTGAATTTTTGCACTTTATACATTGATTTAAATTTCGGATTTTCCATTGTTCTTTGCAATTCCAATCCATGTTTTTCCTTTTAATCTGGAATTGAGATTTCGATATATCGATTTCTTTTTGTCTTTAGATTCTTCAATCAAGACATTCACTTTAAATATTGTTTTCGGACGCGCATTTCAAGTTGTTTATTAAGTTCCAGTTTTCAGCTATGATAATGTGAATTTTAACATCAAATTTGAATTTTGGTACGGGATATTAAAATTTATGAAAATCTGACATATATACAGATTCAAATTTAAATGTGTATATTATATTCGGTAATACTAAAAAATCCAAAACTTGTATTAATCAAATTAGGATTTTTTACATCTCTGGAGTAGTTTAGACTAAAGGATATGGATATTTTTGTTTCTCTGCGACTATAACATAATGTATTCGTTACATATACCTTTTTAGTTGAAGAATGATAGATATTCTCCATTTTCGTTGGATTCTGTTCTCTATTTCATTGGGATTCTGTATCAGAATCCAATGATAAATTGCGGAACCGGAAGCTAGTGGGCGTGGCATGTTAGCGCTTGGGATCTCTCACTTGTTTTTGAAGTAACTCTCAAAAAAGTATTAAATTTTCGTATTCGTAAAAACAATAAGAACTAGGTATGAATAATTCAGACAGCGAAAACGCTGAAATGTGTTCGCCACCAGAAATAACGGAAACGGCCTAAACGACGTGTATTAATTTACTGCCGAAGAAATCGCAGAACACAATGGTGTACACGGCGTAAAATGGATGCGGCTAGTGAACCGACATACGTCCATCTAAAGCAAAATTTTTATTATACTGATTCGGACCTAAAACTGTAACTTCCTATAAAATAGCCGTAGAGAAAGTATAGTCTCCTACTCGTGTAGAATAGCTATTATTCACTCGGATGATTCTGTCACTCGCCTTCGGCTCGTGACAGAATTTTCATCCTTATGAATAATAGCTGTCATTCTACATTCGTTGAAGAATATACTATTATATGTATATTGAGATTTACCGATAACTTACAAAATTGGTATTTTATATTATTTCTTCTGAAAATTTACATTCGGAAACTGGAATTCAAATTTGCAGAAGCAGATTTGTAGTTTATTCAATTTTCAGTTTTTATGTGAATAATTGTACATCCACTCATAACAAATACATAAAAATAATGCTTGATGCATTAGTTTTGAAATAGTTTGATCGAATTCGATTTTTCAAATTGGAACGTTTTTTATTTAATTTAATTAAATATAAAATTGTGAAATTAACTTAACAGATCACACTTCAAATTTCATAGATTGTAACCCCATCTATATTTCAAGTGCACATTGGAATCCATATTTCAATTTGCAAAACTAGAATTTTACCTTCCTCTCTGAATTTGTATGCCATATAGAATGTTAGATTTACACATAACGTTGCAATTCGAATATGTAAATCCTAATCCAATTTTAAAATTTTGTATTGCATTTCAAGATTAATTTTCACTATTTCGTAATATTAAGCTAAATAAAATCAGATTTAATCTAATTCTAATGTAATGTGTTTGCAGTTTTCAATCATAGTTCTAGAATATTTTAATTTTTGAAGTAAAAAAAATATTAATTTAAATAAATACGATACGCTATTTCAATAATAACATTGAAAGTTTACTAGCCTTCAAATTTTTATCCAAATTTTGCATTTTGGACTTTATTATGTAATTAGATTTTCAGATTTCATAAGAGCATTGTGTATCAATGTGTAAATATGCTTTATTTTCGACATACTTTAAACCGGAATAGAACAAATTCGCCTATTTGAATTTCAAATTTGGAATTTTATATTGGAACTTGTATTTTAATATGTATATTAGTATCCAATTTTCAATTATGGAAGTATCACTTAATCAACAGGATTCTAGAAAATTCACATACTTACAATGTGATTTATTAGAAGTTTTGAATTTTGGATTTGGAAAATTGAATTTTTTGGATTTTAACGCTTGATATATCCATTTCGTATTTAAGTTTGCTATTTCATTTATAAAATTGTGATTTTACGTTGGCTTTCATTACCTTAATTTTCACATTAATATTCAAATTTGCAATTTGATTTTTATTTTACGATCCGATTTTCATATTGTGTGTAAATTTTTAAATAAATGTTATTAGGAAACGCTCTTCCCAATAGTTTAAGACTGAATCAAACGAATTTGAGTTTTGCAATAGATAAAATTTACTAAATAAAGGGCTAACACTTGGATTGAACCATTATATTAGAATTCAGGACAGCCAATATCTGATCTGCATTTGTGATTTAATTTTTAGATTTAAGAGTTTTTGGATTTTAAGTTCTGATTTGAGATATTCTAAATATTTAATAAAATATGGTTAAAGTACTCGTTCGACTTTGAGTAGGTATTTTAGATCGTGTTACAAATTTTTGTATTGATGTTTTAGTAATCCGATTCATATTTTGCAAATACTGTTTTTTTAGGATTAATTTAGTATTTAAAATCTCAATGCTATCTGCAAATCATGATTTGAATGCGGATTTAGTTGGTGATTTATGAACTTCCGAATTGGTTTTTACTATATACGACGTGCAACCGAAGGGTTTTTGTTATCAAGAAATAAACATAGTATCGACATGATTTGATTTTTGGTTTACTAACTTCGGATTTTACGTTTTGCTGGGGTTTCCTGGTTTTATGTCAATCAAAATTCACATTTAAATTTATATATTTTTATCTACTTTTCGAAATATGGGACTCATTTGTGTTCCAAACATCGTAATCCAATTTAGCTTCGAACAATCAAGTATCTAAGTTCGAGGTTTAAGTTTCTAATATTCAAAGTTGGACGCAGAAAATAAAATGTTGGAACCTAAAATGATAATAAACAGTTATTCGGTCAAACCACTTCCATAAACGAATATGTCTTTAATAAACTATCAAAATCAATTTTTAAAAAATAATACTTTCCCGATACCTATGGTATCTGAAAATAAAAGAAAAGCAAAAAAATTGCTAAATTATCCCTAACAAAATATAAACTAGTTTTTTTACGTTGGTGCAGTTACCTATACTTAGTACTGCGAGCAACTTGGTTATCGAGCAAACGGATGGCAAACAACTTGCTTGGAATTTCCCTGCCAGCAGTGGATAATCGATCAATTGGTCGCGAGCAAACGGCGGCGAGCAAGTGGTGGCGGGGATATGACCATAAATCGCCGTTATTATGCAAGTTTAGATGGCTATTATTAGGAAACAACTGATATTGTACAGGTTTCTGCCGCAATACGGCCAACAGAGGCGTAGTTACGAGTACGTAGGTCTTGTTCATTAAATGTTCTATTGCGCAACTGATTAAATTTAAAATAATTAGCACATTTAGGTTCTGCATTTGTTTCGTAGAATTGTTTGTAATAATTACCAGGTAGTTAAAGGAAGTCTATTCCATGCCTGAAATCGCGTAAGCTTTTTTGCAGCACTTCACAACCGAAAAAAAGTAAGTGAAGTATCGAAAACCAACAAAAATTATATATATTAAATGTTAATTATCACGAAAACAGAGCAGTCTTCGAAACAAATACAACACCACTCGTTTACTTCAAATCTAATATTAAAATCAAATATTCAAATAGTCAGCAGCGTACTATACATGATTTAAATGCCGACCGACCAAGCATTTATTTCCAACTAAAATATGTATAATATTAGGGCATTTGTAGTAACGGCAGCACGCAAATTTGCATCTGAATAGCTCGTGTCACTTTTGAAGTATGAAATAAGTAAAATCTTGAAAAAATTCACCCTGTATTTCAAAGCCAGCGTAATTGCGCATTAACTTCTATTTAGCAAATACCTTGATTGCTCATGATATATCTACTGTATAAAGTACGGTACCAAATTTAGAGACACCATGTATACTTCTTATTGTAGTGCGTTGTCTCTCACTAGCTATTTTCTCTTATAAGCCTGTGTTGCGCGTTCTAAAATGCTACTGACATACGATACCTACAGCTTAAGGTGGGCACCGAACCGTTCTGTATCCTAAAGACTCAATTTTGAACTACTTTTCAAATCGAAATCTTACTCTTTCAGTTCCGATTGAGTTTTTCGATTATTATACTTGATGTGTTGATTTAAATTTCGAAGTTTCCAATGTTCATTGTAATTGCAATGCATGTTTTACTGTTTAATCTGGAAATGAGACTTTATCACAATAATTTTGTTTTATCTTTCGATATTTCAATCAAGAAATTCAAACTTTAAATGTTGTATTCGGATCCGCATTTGAAGCTGTTTGATAAGTTGCGTTTTCAATTATGAAAAAGAAAATTTTGGGAATATCAATTTTGAATTTGAATTAGTATGTAAGGACTAAATTCTTAAATTCAGATTGTAAACTTGTGTATTATTAAAAAATACAAAACTTGTATTATTCAAATTTTAATTTTTCTACATCTCTGGGGTAGTTTAGACTAAAGGATATTAATATTGTTGTTTTTATATTGAGATTTACCCATGATTTATAAAATTAATATTTAGAATTATTTCTCGTAAGAATTTACACAGACAGATTCATAGTGTATTCAATTTTTAATTTTTGTATGAGATTTTGTATTGTTTTGTAAATTCACATACTTACAATTTGATTTAATCGAAGTTTTGAATTTTATAATTTTGGATATATAAAATCGAAATTTTTTATTTACAGGCTTGATATATCCATTTGCATATTTAAATTTACTATTTCATTTATAAAATTGTGCTTTTACGATGGCTCCTACAATTTTAATTTTCAAATTATTATTCAGTTTTGCATTTCGGTTTATATTTTACCATTAGATATTTAGATTATGTATCAATTTGGTAATAAATATTATTAAAAAACACTCGTAATATATTTTTCAAATAGTTTAAGGCTGAATCAAACGAAATTGAGTTTTGTAATATTCAAAATTTGATTAAAAAAAGACTCACACGTGGATTGAGCTACTAGATTATAATAATCTATGACAACCAATATCTGTTCTACACTTCTGGTTATGGTTTTTTGATTTTAGGTTACTATTTTCAACTTATTTAATAAATTTTGGTTTAAAGTACGCGTTCGCCTTTCGGTATTTTAGAACGAGTTTCAAATTCTGTATTGACGTTTTAGTAATATTGCGATTCATATTTTGCAAACACTGTTTTGGTTTTAGGATCAATTTAGTATTTAAAATTTCAATACTATCTGGAAATCATGACGAATGCGGATTTGATTTGTGATTTATGAACTTCCGAATTGGTTTTTACTAATTACAGCATGCAACCTAAGGGTTTTTGTTATCAAGGAAAATATAGTATCGACATGATTTGAATGCAGATTTGCTTTTTGATTTATTAACTTCGTTCTGTTTGGGTTTTCTGGTTTTATGTCAATCAAAATTCATATTTAAATGAATATATTTTCATATACTTTTCGAAATATAGGCACTCATTTGTGTTCCAAACATCGTAATACGATTTAGCTTTCAACAATCAAGTATCTAAGTTCGAGGTTTATATTTCTAATATTCGAAGTTAGAAGCAGAAAATAAAATTTTAAGCCTAATAAGAAATTTTAAGACCAATATCTGCACAGTTAGTGAATATTCACTACCTTATATTCAGGTAAATGATTCTATCTAAATTTGTCGAATATTTTTTAATTAGTGTAATCAAGGAACTTGAAAAATATCTCAATTGGAAATTAATAATGAATGTAATAATTACAATCACGTTTTAGCAGCCGTATAAAAATTGTAAGATTTTCTTAGCCGTAACGAAGGTAAAGAAATTACAATTTAAGAGCTATATAAAACATAAATGGAATTGGGATTTGTTCGTCAAATCTTTTCTGAGATCTTTATTTTTTGTTGAATTCAATCTCGACTTAGATATAATGTTTTCTTTATTGGATTTCTAAATGTTTCCGCTACAAGTTTTCTCATAATAACACCAGCCCTATACATACATCTAGAAATAAGGAATACGTGGGATATTTTTAGACCGAATGAATAGATTTACTGTAGCGTTACTCGAGGGATTAAATAATTAATTAACCGCAAAAGCAGGTGGCTACGGTAGGTCCCCTTCACTGTACGAAATTTCGCTTAAAACTTATTAAATATTCCCAAGTTAATAATTAACTGCCTTCCTAATGAGAGGCTTGCATTAGGAGAAACATACCTGCATGATTACGTGAAACCATGCCCTAGGAGAGCGAATCCTTTTGAAATGTGGACACTTTAACACTGGAAATATTCACTTTGAAGCTTTTTCCGGCACTATAGCAACGAGCTTAATTCCACCATCGATTTAGTGAATGTTTTACACTTAGTCATATAAAATGTGAGAAACTTTCTAGTTGCAATTTTCAATTCGAAAATTCGCCCTGTCGATTTCTCATTCATTATTCATCTCACTTTGGTGATTAGTCTGGCATTTCAAAAAGTTTGAATTATTGGATTTGAAAATTGTCGCATTATGACAGCACTAAATTTTACGAGATACATTTAAAATTTATTACAGACGAGGGTCCTTAATTAGCTTAATTTTTTTAAAACGTGTCATGAACGCAAATTGTGAGTATACTTATTTCCACATTTTTAAGCGACGCTCATTTATTACGCTTTTAAGCTTCATGAAGTTCTTGTGAAATTTTTAAAAGCTTTTCAACACACGTTTTGAGTGTTACACATTAAAAACTATAGTACCTAGTTTAAAGTACGGTTTAAGTCAGCAGCGCGACACTCGAAAGTTGCAGAAGGGCAAGTTCGCGGCTATAGGGTTAACAATGTGTTTCGCATTAACCGCAACAGTTGGACTGGTTCAAGTGTAACCAGTTAGACGCTCGGCGTCGCGGTTCGCGGGTAGCGTGCAGACGCCGTCGCGCGCAACTTCCCTGACCCCGCGATTGGGTCAAGGTTCAATGTTAATGTCATCACGTGACTGCAGTTGCATTTTGCATGGCCTACCCACCTTTCTGCCTTCGCGGACTCGTAAAAGCTGCAAAATTTCATTATCCGCATTAATGTCTCCTAACACAACCGCGTTAGAAAACGAATTTTGTTTAGGCTCACGCCTACGGCTTTTTTATTGAATTTGTTGCATGGCGGAAGGATATGTCGAAGGGTTAATGGGTTTTGGAAGGACGCTATAGGAAAATAGTACGAGGACAGAGGTGGGCATGTGATTTGTAGCCAGGAATGCCAGACGTTCGGCATTGCGCGGAATAGTTCCGCTTGACATTAATAACTTTGTACGGCAGAAACTTTAATACAGGGTGTATTTAGAAGGTACAAAAAAATTCCGGGTGATGATTCCTTTCAGCAAAATGGTTTTTTGGAATATCCTCCCACAAAAGCAGAGTTAACCTTGACTGTCCACAACATGATCATTTTTTAACCTAGAAAGATGACCTATCCGGAGTAACTTAAAGGAGTCCTTTGTGCATCCGTAATGGTTATCAAAACTACACTACTAGTTTCCGGTTACACGCTCTATAGCAGGTTTTAAAAGTTAACAGAAATATACTTGTAAAACCCTGAAAAATGGTAAACATAGTAAGTTGATAATAGTTGTACGAGTATATACTGTTGTGAATAACTATATTGCAACTGGACTTAAAACTACTCGTCATTTTAACTACTGACCGAATATCTTATTGAGCTATAATTAGTAAGAAAATTATTTCCATGATCCTAAATGTAATGTTATTATTGTTTATTTCCCATTTAACTACTTATTTACAGAACTGGCTAACAAAAACATAAATATTGTTCGTGAACCCATAATCAAAAAATTATATTACGTGTTTATCTATATTTAAGCTATAGTTCAAATGCTAAGATAATTTTTGCTATTCCTTAGTTTTTTTTTTTTTGTTAAATTTTGCACAGTCCTCGTTACATTCCACAATAGCATACTACTAAAAATACGACCTTCTTAGCTACCATAACGCTCTCTATGAATATAATCGTAAAAGATAGTTAAATTCTTGTGGCATTTGTTCAAATAAATCCACAATCCAAAAGAAAGAAAAAAGGGAAATTTGCAAATATTCAAAAATATTCTAGATTACTTATAGATTAGTCATAGGTACTTACATTGTCTGCCTTTCGATGAGAACCGAATTTACTTTAGGCAGTCTGAAGAGGATAAGCAAAATAAGAGATTAACAATTCCGTTATGGTTATTTAATATTGTGGGTTTAACAACAAAATTTAACACGCTGATAAGGGATAATTTTTCTATTTCATAAATAAAATTACAATAAATATTAAATCACGAATATGGAACGGTCCACAAAGTAAACTATTAAGGAGATGCTTGGAAAACCGCGTCCTAGATCTCGCTCTTTCAAAGCAAGCAAGGGGTGGACGGTTGAACGGATTTTTTCTTAAGCCATTCGTATTTGCAAAGCATGGGCAATGCTTATGCAATAAAAAAAGTAGCATCCATTTTCAGTTATAGTCCAAGTTTGGTGTGTACATCCTCTCTAATAATTGCTAAGGTTAGTGTTTCTGTTATACCATTAAATTTAGTTGAATATTTTAATGTGACAAAAACAACCAGCTGTAATTTTTAGGTTAAGCTCTTGTTGGATGGTGGTAACAACGTTGGAAATGCAACTAGAAGGATCTGTTCTATGGTGGTACCACACCGTCATTATTGGTTTAGGCTGGATCGGTGCCTCTCAAATCAAGCTACAGGGATTGAATATAAACCGAATAACCAATTAGCATAGTATACTTTCGTTACTATGACTTCTTTTATAATTTCAGTTACATTTACATTGAACGTGCCGCATTCCTTTTTATACTTGATGTAATTTATGCAAAAATAGATGTACCTCATTGTATTAAAATATATATATATATATATATATATATATATATTGCCATGATATTTATATTAAATTAATATAATTATTATTAACTATTTGTTGAATGTCTTTATCATGCTGTAAACTACTCTAAAATACCTTCGGAAGGACTGTTATGTATTAAAAAGGATATTTGTTGGAACTAAAATCCATATTTTAACCTGAAATATAGTCTAAATAGATTAATAATGTCATAATTTATAACAATTAATGTAAAATTATAGTTAAAACTGTATTTATAAACCTGTTGTATGTAAAAACTGTTATCGATACTTCGTACGTTGCTTCGTAATGTGGAATTTGAACTCAAAGTGAAGTTTTACAGTGTATGGCCTTTTGAAATCCTGTTGTGTGACTAAATACTTGTTGTAGACGATGATGTGGGTCTTTTTGGACTGTACCAGAGCCCTAAAACTCAAAGATTACAGTTATTTGAAGTTTACCGTTGAAAAGTGTGTAATTTTGATTTTAAAAGTTTTATGTTAGCCAATTTAGTTTAATGTTATATCTAGGAAGGTATTTAGCAGATTTTCCTGTTGAATTGTGTTGTTTATTAAATGATAATTGTGTTTGTAAATAAATTTTGAAATTTATAGGTTAGATTTAGAATTTTGGTAATTGTTGTGTATAATTCTTTTATAGTTCATTAATGTATTACAAAACTTGTGTTATAATCTGAGGATTGTGTTAATTGTGTTTTTGTAAGGTTTTCGAGTTGTTTTCGCATATTTTGGCTATATTTTAAAATGTTAAATTTTTTGTCATGAATTTGTTAATTTTGGGTATCAAAATGTAGATAAAAATTCATAGAAAACGATTGTGGAATTAGTTTTTCAATATTTTTATTCATAAGATAAATATTAATTATTTAAATTTTAAAATATTAATTTCTAGAATATTCCCTAGATTTTGTTTCAAATTCTGTCCTTGTTTTTAAGATGTTGCTTAGATACGATGCTTTATTGTTGAATTTTGTAGAGGTTTCTGGCAGAAAAATTTGAATTGAGTTCCTTTTTGGCCATCGAACAAAGAGCACGTAAATTCAATTAGTGCACAATTTAATT
>JABXWE010003978.1:0-30827 GCA_014611495.1 Limonius californicus
ATATATATATATATATATATATATATATATCAACATAAACTTAGTTTCGCACTTAAAATTCCAGCTTTGGCCGTAGTCGCCTTCCCTATCTAAATGACTATTCGGGCTTTACTGCCCACTCACTAATTTAGTTTGTGTCTTCGATTGTACTTTTTTAAATACTGTAAAGCACCAAATCAGCAAGTTGTAATGCTTCGATTGTAAAATGTGTGACAATTATTTTTACAATGCTAGTTTCAAAACTACGAAAATGCAATGATTTTGTAGGTAACTCCTATGAAGACGGCCTACGTATTATTATTAAAAATTAGTACTTTAATTCGGAAATTCTCAGGTATTATAGCAATTGTGGAAAAATTACTTATTCAGCCATTTTAGTGAGTGTCGCTATTCGTCATAAAAACTTTTCAATTTTCAATTTTCTGATGATGTTAAGGACTATGGATGAGTCCAAAGCCAGTGTTACATATACGCCGGCACAATTTGCGAATGCCCAAAACGCCAAATCTATATTTCGGATATCCAAAACACCAACGAGGCCCATAATGCCGATTGCTGCTCGAAGACCATTTCGCCGACTTAAAGGCCAAAACGCCGACCAGTGTTAACCAACGCGAGATTGACAACTTAACGTCGAAAACGAAAACGGCCGAACCTCGCGTGTTGATTAATATTACTCTTTCGTAATCACCACTTTGTCATATGCGACCAAAACGTCGATACAAGATCATGAAAAACGTCGACCATGTGCAAAACGCCGGAGGGACACTTTGCCGACTACGACCATAAGACCAAAATAAGATCAGAACCAAAACGTCGACAGAAGTGACTAAAACGCCGAATTCTCGTAACCAAAACGGCGATATACGTAAGTGTGTATATTTGAATAATGTGTATTCAAATTCAAGTTCTCTGGTAGGATGGAAGAAAAGCATTAATAGGTTTTCAGTATCAAGTATATAAGGCGACCCACTATTATTTTTGTACACATATAAATTCTAGTAAAAGGTTTTGTATGTAATTTTTTCGTCATTTTAGATCCACCTTGCATATGAAAAAAATGCTATTTTGATAGGAAATTATGTTTACGTACGAATTCAGTTGTTAATTGGTATTACATCTTAAATAGCAGCTTTTTAAAACGGATGGCCAGCTTATGAGGGTTGGAAATTCTCGAGTTTGCATGTTGAGCAGGTAAGAGCACGTTAAATCGTCATTCGGAGAAGTCGCAATAAGTAACACAATTTACATAATCAAAATTTTGCAATTAGTTGTTCGTAAGCTATCTCTGTAATAGCAAAGACAGCTTCAAGTACAGCCAGTTAATAAAAACGTTAGTATAATAGATTCAATAAAAAAGTTTACTAAAAGACTAAACGCCCAGAATTTGAAAAAAGAAGATAGATACATATCTTATTCTCATTCTGTTTCATTATACCAATGGAAATACAAATACGCTTGTAAGGTTTATTAATATTTGACGTTAAAAAGAAACAGAAAATAATAATTTCCACTTATACAACAAAGAAGAATACATCTGCCTAGACAAAAGCAGAACAGGTCGGAAACGGTTTATCGCTTACAATGCACTGCAGTCTACTATATTCAACATATGTTTTCCACGCTAACGAATGTCTTTAATTTTAATTCACGTAAATCATAAAATTTTGTTTTATTACAATAGAATTATTTTGGAGATATTATAATGTTTAGTGCTAAGAGGAATTCAAAAATAAATAGTTTGACAAAACATTAAAAAACTAAAAATTGTCAGGCAGTCATCATCACTTACAAATAAATGACTCTTAGCATGAGAAATTAAAACATAACCAAAGTAATTTTGTCCTAGCTAAAACTAAATTTAACAATTTTAGGAGAGTTGATAAACATTCCGTTGTTTGGAAAACATTAACGTTGAGAAATACAGACTGCGAACCTCTGTGTAGTGAGTAACGAAAGCTAGCAATCGTTTTGCCGAAAATTCCCCAGCATCAGAAAGGCGAAAACAGTAGATTGCGTTAAGGTCGATTCAGACCCGTGGACGCGGAGCGGAAGCGGTTTGGTAGCGGAGCGGGTCCTTTGCGGATTTTAGATCGGCAGACATTCATACACAGACAAGTAGTTCGCCGGCGAGTTTGCTTTGATACGGCGTGAGTTAAATAGTTAAAACAATATTTGCTAATACGTTTTTAAAGATGTTCTCAGGCAGTTCAGACAGTTTCGATGCAGAGTTTGTAGATTTATTAGTGGTGATAGCCTCCGAGAATGGTACTTCCAGAAAACGAAAACGACCACGAAGACATGGTAGTCCGTCCACGAGATGAAGAATTCCACACGCTATTTAAAAAACTTCTAAAAGACGAATCCAAATTTTAAAAATATATTCGAATTCCAGTAGAGAAATTCTATGAACTATTAAATTTGCTAAGAGATCATATCCGAAAAAACGTTACAAATTATCAAAAATCTATAACTCTTGAAGAGCGACTTGCTGTAACCTTAAGGTAGGTACGTATTTTATAAGATAACAGCAATCAAAAGGTATAAAACATAAATAATAATTTTTAATGTTAATTGTTAAGATTACATAAACATACATAATACGAAGGTAGCCTTTTAAGTTTTTACAAAAACTAGGAAAGAAGCAATTTTTGGAACAAATTGTTTTATTGCTTTTCAAAATATTCGCTTTTAAGATTTATACACTTTTGCATGCGTTCAAAATAATTCTCGAAACATTTTTCCACTCAGAAGTTGGTATACCATTCAGCGTTAACTGTCCTTCGATCCTCTAAAAGAATGGTTGTGACATGTTTACTATAACCGAAGAAACAAGCGACCATTTTCTTGGAAGTGCTTCGTGAACGAATAACTTTTGTGGGATTCGGTTCATCGTGCAACACTCAAACTGTGGATGGTTGTTTAGTTTCCGGTTCATACGAACGTCTTTTGTGATGGTGTTTCATTACCAAAAGTTGAACGAAGCGATTCTATGCATTGTTGTTGAGTTACGCCTCTCCTAAAATCGTAAAAAATCATCCAACGAAAACCTTCACGTGAAATTTTCACTTTTTCACAAATTTGTTTTTTAAACGCTCACTGTAAACAAATTACTCGGTCAATTTATAAGCTGCAATTGTTTTCACAATAACAAATGTAAAATTTTACGAAAATAGTAATGACACATCTCAATAGCGCCACCTAGTGGTAGTTTGTAAACACTTAAAAGGCTGCCCTCGTATTAGAGTATCACACTTACATACTTTTATTTTCAGTATTGAGGTTTAAATATGTCGATGGTGCATATTCCGGAACATCATTAACATTAGGGGGCAAGCGGCGGAGGGGTTTGATGATGAGGAAGGGGATGTTATAATTGTTATAGAGGAAGTCGAAGGTGTAGAAGTATAAGACAAAGACGTGCTAGGTGTAGAAACTGTTGATATTTTCTGATTTAACTATTCTAATTCAGCTTTAGAAATTATGTTAAACAATTTTATTTTAGTTTCAGCACGTAGGGTGGGTGGACGCATTTTAATTGTATTGAACATTATTAACAATAATTACTTGAGAGCTTTATTTTCTTCTCTGTTGTCTTTCTTCTTTTTAGTTTTTTCATTTTCCCTGATGTATGTGACCAAAAGTTTTGAAGCAGATTCTTTTTTTGATGGGTATGCCTGTTACTTCTTCTTTTTGTTGTTCTTCTCCTTTGTCTTGTTCCTTTCCTTCTCCCTCTTGCAGAGGCTCATCAGGTCATCAGGGGTAACGTATTCTAAATTATCGTGGCTTTCATCTTGCTGTGAATTCTGTGTCCCTAGTTCTTGACTTACATCGTAGTATTTGCTTATATTAGAGTGCTAAAAGGAACAGTATATTTAATACTTTTAATCAAGAGCGATGTGATTGCTATGTGACAATAGGGTATAAATTAGTAATAATTTCGTTATTTGCAGTACCTAACTACTGCTTAATAATTATATGACTCAAAAAAGGTATAGGTTATACGTGTAACAATGAACGTCTAATAAACAAAATTGTAAAATTACAGCGTCGAGGGAATTTGTTTATACTTGCTTACTTCCTATCCTGTAGATACGGTTTGAAAAATTGGAAAATATCCGCGTAGTTGATTCTTTTAATTTTCGAATACCCTTCGCCACTTCTGGTGATCGTATCTTTGATGCACGCATCTCGTATATTTTCCCATTTTTTGCATGCATCGCCTATAACAAATGCATTATTTGCAGATATCTGGCAACAGGTAACTCATTCGAAACCGTAGCATTTAGTTATCGATTGGGACACTCTACTGTACATGACGTAGTTTATCAAGTATGTCGCTCAATTTGTAAAATTTTAAAACCAATTGCAATGCCGACACCAACGACAGATACTTGGAAAGCATATGCAGGATTTAAAAATCAATGGAACTTTCCCAACTAATCGGTGCTATTGACGGCAAACATGTTACCATACAATGTCCAAAAGGGAGTGGTTCGTTATACTTTAACTACAAAATAACATTATCTGTTGTACTCATGGCTATTACAGATCCCAACTATAAATTTATTGATGTTGATATAGGATCATATGGAAAAACAGTAACGGGGGAATTTTTTTCGAATAGTGTCATGGGGAAAGCATTTAATAAAGGCCAGTTAAATATTCCGGAAGATGATTTTCTCCTACATAGTGAAATAAGAGCTCCATATATTAGGAAGGGGTATTGATAAGTATTTAGCCTACCATATAAAACGCCACAATATTTCAAAACAAAATTTTATTTATTTAACATAATCTCCTTTAAGACTTATACATTTAGCAGAACGTTCATAAAGTAATTCCAAGCCATTAAAAGAAAATCTTTGTCTGGGTCTGCAAACCACTCCTCAACGACACATATTGCTTCGTCATTTGTAGAAAATCTTTTACCTTTCAAATGTTTTTTGAGTTTTGGAACAAATAATAGACTGAAGGTGCTAAATCCGGAGAATAGGGCGGGTGGTCAACTAATTCATAACCAATTTCATCAATTTTTGCAGTGCAATCAATGATTTGTGAGCAGGAGCGTTGTCATCCAAAAAGAGCACACCTCTGGCAAGTTTTCCGCGGCGGGTTTCCACAGTTTTCTTACGTAATTTAGTTAGCAACTCAGTATAATATGCTCCCGTGATAGTTCTATCCCGTTCCAAATAATCTATCAGAGTTATCCCATCTTTGTCCCAGAAAACTGAAGCAAGAATCTTGCCAGCCGATTTTGGAACACGGGAATTTTTGGGTCGTGGAGAACTAACATGCTTCAAGTATTTGGATTGCTCTTTAATCTCTGGGTCATAGTGATGGATCCATGTTTCGTCCATAGTAACAAGCCGATCCAAAAGAGGAATCTTCTGCAAAACGGCGGCAGATTTCCTTTGATGTTGTGAATCGAACGCGCTTTTGATCAAAGTTCCAGCGTCTTGGAATCCATTTGGCCGAAAGCTTTCTCATACCCAAGTCGTGATGAATGATGTGACACATACGTTCATAGGAAATGTGCAATGCTTCTGCAATATTCTTAATCCCAATACGTCGACTTTCTAAAATTATATCATGGACAGAATGAATATTTTCCGGAGTGGTCACAGAAATTGGGCGGTGCTCATCTTTCACATCTGATCTTCCTCTTTTATATTCCGCAACCCAGTTTTTAATAATGGCGTATGAAGGACACTGATCACCTAAGGTTTCTATCATATCAGCAAAAATTTCTTTGTCCGATAACCCATTCAAAAATAAATACTTAATAACTGACCGAAACTCGATTTTTTCAAATCCTATCATTTTCTCAGACATGTTGTTTCCAAAAATTCACAGTTTGATCACCGTTCAACTTATGGATGTCAAACTTTGATAACTTATTTACGAAACATCATAGTTGTAACCATAGCAACCATATTCACTTTTGTACTATAAACTTTCCAGGCTAACTAGATATCAATACCTCCTCGTATAGTTGGCGACGAAGCGTTTCCTTTAAAAACTTGTTTGTTGCGACTTTATCCAGGTACACAGTTAGAGGCCATTGATAAAAAAGTTTTCAAGTACAGACAATCACGCGCTCGTCGTATAGTAGAAAATTCTTTTGGAATATTTTCTCAAAAATGGAGAATTTACAATTGAAGAATACAACTAGCTCCCGCAAACGTCGTCATGGTAATATTGGCTACATGCTGTCTTCGTAATTATTTAATTGATAGTAATACTGTTGTTGATTATGAGAAAGCCTTGGACTCCATAGAACATTGGGATATCATGGGAGAACTGGACAAAGCACGTATAGACCGATATAAAAATCTACAGAAAAACATATATCAACGAGCGACATTGACAATCAGACTACATGAATACTCACAGAAAATATATATTAAAAGAGGATTACGACAGGGCGACATAATATCGCCCAAACTATACACTTTAGCTTTGGAAGGGATCTTTAAAAAATTAGCATGGGCAAATGTAGGAGTCAATATCAATGGCGAAAGACTCTCCCACTTGAGATTCGGCGATGACATAGTACTAATCGCTGAAACGGAAGATCTGAGAAAAATGTTAATAGAATTAGAAGAACAATGAAGTGGTATCGGCCTAAAAATGAACATGGAAAAAAAATAATGAGTCCTCAAAACTTATACATTACAATAAATGGCAAAGATATAGAAAATGCCAAAAACTATATATATCTAGGACAACACATTGACATAATCAAACGAAACAAGGACACTGAAATCGAAAGAAGAAGGTGATTAGGCTGAGTGGAGTCCAGAAAGCTCTCCCACATTGTGAAAAATAAAAAGATTCCACTACACTTTAGGACAAGAATATTCGATGAATGCGTACTACCAGTTATAATAACATATGGAGCACAAACGTAGACTCTTACAAGACATACAGGTAACAAATTGCAAAAAATACAAAGAGCAATGAAAAGAGCGATGGTGGGCATTTCACTAAGGGACCGCAAACGAAATGAATGGGTCAGAGAAAAAACAAAGGTTACTTACCGACATTATAGAGAGAATTACACAGATGAAATGGGACTATGCTGGCCATGTCGTAAGATTGAAGGACCACCGATGGAACAATAAAATCATAAGCTGGAGATCATGCACAGGGGGAAGAAGCAGAGGTAGACCACTTATGCGCTGGTGCGATGATATCAGGAAAGTGGCAGGATTGAAATGGATAGCAGCTGCACAAGACAGCAAGAAGTGGAAAATAAAGAGGGAGGCCTATGCCCAATACTGGGCGCGACAGGGCCTATAAGAAGACGAAGAGGAATACAGTGTATCATGTGGACGATGCTCTATTGCAGAATGAAACCTTCGAACCTATACCCAAACAAGGTAGCAAATCGTCTACAATTGGATTTGATGTTAGAGGAAATTTTAAAGAATATTTCAATTCACCTGAAGTAAAATTATCGTATTAACTTCAAATGATACAACGTGGAGGATAGCTTAAATGATCAGCTTACTGAAATTCTTTTGTATTACATACTGTTATTACTGCTTTCTAATATATATAATTGCACCGCCACTGTCATTCAAACTATTTAAACATATTGTTAAAAAACTGATCTTTAAATGTTATCAGAAATGTAAGGCTTTGTATTGTATTTACTTAAGGACAATTAAAACATTTTGAATATGTTCGTAGACTTAGATCATAAAGCTCTTTTTGCTCTGAAACCAGATGAATGAGTTGTTCTTCCATTTCAATAAACACACCTGCATCTGCCACAAGGGCGTATCCAGGGGGGGGGGTCAATTACCATGTATTTGTATTCTTCACACGGTAATATTATTTCGATTTATCCTAATTGTAAAAATGTTATAATGGACCTAAGGGCGTATCCAAGGTGATAAACATTTAAAATAAAACGGAAAAAATATAAACAACAAATTTCTGAAAAAATGATTAATAGCTTGCTTGCTGGTATCTTTTTGAAAGAAACTAATTACAAAATAGAGACCTTCGAGCCATCTGTTAGAAGTCATAAGAACTACAGCCTGTACGTGTACTATACAAGTGGAGGTTGTAGTTCTTATGACTTCTCACAGATGGATGTATAATTAGCTCGTGGCAACAAGCAGCTTTCTAGACTAATCTCGTCTCATTTCACGACGCATTAACAACGATAATATTCCAGAAGCTATTTACCTCATAGATATATAAGAGGGCGCGGAATTCGGTTAGAGTCAGTGCAGTTAAGTTACATTCACACAAGACTCACAAGTGTGTGCAATTTTTACAACAGTAAAGTTTGTTGTGTCCCGCCATCTACTTTATTATAAAGTATACAAAAATGGATATTAGAAAGTTTTTTTGGCAGGAATGGTAAGTATTGACGTTTATTTGGGTATCTACCTTTGCATGTGTTATGCCGCTATGTCCACACCAACGTTTAGTGAAAGTCATATTTTATTTTTCGTAGTGAATTTAAAACGAAAGAAAAGTACCAGCACTACCAGCAGCAGCAGCGATGGGGGCAAGGACCACCCTCTGCGTCAGACACTGCTACTGAGAGGCCTTCTTCTATGGTTCAAACTACGGTGACAGACGGTGAAAGTAAAACTGAAGACGACGGTTGTCAGGAAGATAATATTGGAAGTGGTTCAAAATGTGGAATGAGGTAGAAGAAGCGCCAGTTATCATCGAGGTTAAAAAACGAGCGAATTGTTTTTTCCAACCATTAGAAAGGCGTTACTGATTTTTTCATAACCCCGCACAACTAGCACTATAGAGCGTTAATTCAGCTCCCTTCGTCGAAATAAAACATGGCTTAGAAGCATTATTGGCGAAAATAAGTTAAATGGATTAGCCATGCTAAGCATTCATCGTCAATGAGTTTTCACAAACAAGGAACAATTAGTGGAAGCTATAGTTAGAAAATTTGCAACTTATCCTCGCAAACTACTGCTCAAAATTTAGGTTAATTAATAAATAGTGTTTTTCTTTTCTAATTGTGAATTATTGCATGCTCCCCTCCCATGGATCCCCTTACCCCATGAAAGAATATATTCTTTGAGGCTTTCGCGGTTTCTCGAACTGTCAATATTACAATTTACTTTCGGCTTAGACCGCGTCGTCATTTGGGAACTCCACCCAGCATGAATACACTACACATCAGTGTTATATTCACTCTGAAGATGCAAGCTGCAATGTCTTGCGAAACGTTAGTGTGTATGGGTTCACAAACAGGTAACAGGCATAAGCCGATTAAGTATTATTGTCCTGGCAAACAAAATACATCAAGATCAAATCATTGTCCGCCCCAAGGTTTGATTAATATAAGCACATGGCCCTGTTTAGGCAGGCAGGGCCCACGAACAAGTATGGCTCAAACTTCTAGAGCAAATGCTTGTACAGTCAGACAAGCTACAGGTCGGCTCTTATCTGATAATGCTGGGTGGAGTTCCCAAATGACGACGCGGTCTAAGCCGAAAGTAAATTGTAATATTGACAGCCCATGAAAGAAGTTGGATTCAGAAAGCTACCCACCTTCCGTTTAGAGCTGGATACGCCCTTGATTCTGCCACTGTACTGTACTGTAATAATATTATATTTCACTTAAAATTATGTCTCGGTCTTTATCAAGCCGCGCGGTGTGTTAATAAAAACCGCTCCCCGATCGTTCAAAACCGCTCCGTCGGCATGCCGCCGTCTTACCGCACTTCCCGCTATCTCACCGTTACCGCTCCGGACAGCATTCTGAATCATCCCAATGAAAGGTATGCAGAGCGATTTGTGAGCGGTACCGCCGCGGTTTCAAATCCGCGTCGCTTCTGCTCCGTGTCCGTCGGTCTGAATTGACCTTCATTCTGCCTTAATGGAATAAATGCTTTCACCCGTATAAACGAAAATACGTCTTGAATCCTGTCGGTATAACACTTGTTAGAATTTAAACTGCGCTAATACCACACGTAATTAAAAATAGTTATTAGTCTGCTACGCGTAAATTACTAATAATTGCAAATTTGTGGGAATTTGATATTTAGCTTAAAAATTATGCAAAAACATAAGCTACCACATGCCATTTTAAAATTTACTTGCAAAGGCGTCCTTGGGGTTGTAATTTCACGTCTGGTCTACAATAAAAATTGTAACATATATGAAATTGTCGGGCGAAAGCAGAAAATGACATTGAATTTTCTCTATCACCTACACTTTACTTGCTACGAAGTGTTTTGCGTTATACGGAAATATATCAATATCGGTATGTTCTTAATGTTGGACTTACTTCATGTGTGATGTCTCTAGGACATCACGGATTAATGTCCAGCAGTAATCAGCAAGCAAACTAGGACTCCATTTGACTTGGTATAGCTTTTTCGTGGTTGCAACGTCTTGGTGGAACCGTTCTCCATATTCGTCGCTTACGGCACCCAACTTTTCCGGAAAGACATCGTGATGAACAACCAGAGGTCAAACTATGCTGATTTTTTTTGAAAAGAACAACATGTATGCCATGAACACATTCTTTATGAAAAACCCAAATAAAAAATGGACATGGAGAAGTCCGGATTGTATAACTAAGATTGAAATTGACTATGTAATAACTGATCGCAAAAATATGGTCCAAAATGTAGAAGTACTAAATAGTTTTGGAACTGGTAATGATCACCGCCTTGTGAGAGCAACAGTGAGAATCAATTTGAAAGTAGAAAGATTTAATATGGTGAACAAAGGAAGCATTAAACTGGATGTAGCTACTAAACAGTTAAGAGAGAAAGGAGAACAGTACAGAAGGAAGTTGGAAAGCGAGTTACAAAAATTAGGGAAGATGCCAGAAAACCTAAAAACCATAGTCGCAATTATGAAAGAGGCACTAGACGAAATCACTAAGGAGGTGAAGATAAAATCTAAAGAGAAAAGCTATCCATGGAAACCCTAAATCTAATGAAAAAAAGAAGAGAAATGAGAAGAAAGAGGGTAGATACAATGGACGAATATAAAGAAGTACAGCGAGAAATAAGAAGGAAAACAGGAGAGGATATACGGATATACATCATGGATTTAATACAGAAAACAGTAACAGAAGAGTACTAAAATCCAAACTTTCAATAGGAACAAGACAAATATTCAAACTGAAAAACTCACAGGGAGTGATATGTACGAACAAAAACGACATCCTAAAAATTATAGAAGATTTTTACAGAGAACTATACAAATCACGAAAACAAAAACCAGACCAAGAAACCAAGTTGAAACCGAGGGTGGTCAATGTCGGATCAGAAGACATACCAGACATCACGACATCAGAAATTGAAATGGCTCTCAAACAAACAAAAAATAGACAATCACCGGGACAAGATGGTGAAATTAATGAAATGGTCAAAGAAGGTGGAGATGTGCTATGGAAAGTGTTGGCAAATTTATTTAATAAGTGTCTTGACGAAGCTGATGTGCCTAAAGACTGGTACAATGCAATAGTGGTTTTAATACCAAAGAAAGGCGATATCACAAACTTAAACAACTACAGACCTATAAGTCTGCTAAGCCATTTATACAAGTTACTAATGAAAATTGTAACTAACAGACTTACCCGAAAGTTTGATGCATACCAACCTAGGGAACTAGCAGGTTTTAGATCAGGATTTAATACCAATGATCATCTCCAAAGCATAAAAACTGCAATCGAAAAGGGCCACCAGTATAAGATACCGCTAATTTTGAACTTCGTCGATTACGAGAAGGCCTTCGATAGCGTGGAAATATGGGCAATAATGGATGCAATGCGTGACAGACGCGTAGATTTCAGATACTCTAGACTTCTCGAAAATATATAAAAACACACTCTCGATAAAATTACACGAGAACACAAATAGTGTGAAAATTGAAAAAGGAGGGAGATAAGGGGATACGATGTCTCCAAAATTGTTTACGTTGGCTCTGGAAAATGTCTTCAAACGCTTAGAATGGGAGGAAAAAGGAATAAATATCGATGGGGAGAGATTGAATCGTTTACGATTTGCCGATGATATCGTCCTCATAACAACTGAAGTAGAAGAAATGGTGGCAATGATAGAAGAGCTAAAGGATAAATCAGCTGAAATAGGATTAAAGCTAAATAAAACCAAAACCAAAATTATGAGTAACATCAACATACCACCTCATCTACAAAACCGACTACCGGTGGAAATAGTAGAAAGTTATATATACTTAGGCCACAAAATAAAATTAAATAACGAGAACCAAACATCAGAAATAGGAAGGATAATTGGACTAGCGTGGGCAGCCTTCGGTAACCTTGCACAAACGGTAAGAAGTACATTGCCAATAAATTTGAAAACTAAGGTGTTGAATCAGTGTATCCTGCCGGTCATGACATATGGCGCGGAAACTATCACACTAGCGAAAACGTCTGCTAATAAACTATGAGTAGCCCAAAGAGCTATGGAGAGAACAATGTTAAACATCAGACTAAGTTGTAGAATAGAAAATCAACAAATAAGAGGTCGAACCAGGATATGCGACGTGATAGAGAGGATGGCATCACTAAAATGGAACTGGGCAGGGCACATTGTAAGGATGTCCGACGATTGGACCGGAAAATTATTGGAATGGAGACCAAGGACCAAAAGGCCGCCAGGACGCACACCCACCTGTTGGAAAGATGATATCAAAAGAAGTGGTGGACGTGATTGGATGCAAACGGCAAATAATAGAGATGAATGGAAGAGACTTTGGGGAGGCCTATATTCTGCAGTGGATGGAAAAGGGCTAATTGATGACGATGAATGCACAATATCTGATTTGGTGCGTACTTCTTGCATGTAATAGTCAGGAATGAACTTGTCTTAACACGGTATATTGGTCACTGCTGATACATTACACTAAGTGGTGCAATATGCATATGTTGCATACTTGCAAAATACAAATGCTTGTTACTAAAAATTCGTGTGTTAGGCAAATTCTGTTCTGCAATCAAGCTGCATCAGCAAGTCCAATACAGCTATCACCCAACGAAGTCTAGTAAAAAACCTCAAAATCATCGTAGAAGCACCCTGAACTTCACTATCTACGTTAACCTCAAAGTACCTTACATACAAGATGCCATTCAGGAGAGAAATATGAAACATTATGAATAACTGCAATTACACAAAAATCCTTTGTTGAAATCGCTTTCAACCATGCTGATGACAAAAAACTGAAACGTTCCTGGCCCATAGACCGCATATTAGAACATAGATGTAAGGCCGCAGGGTGTATTCCGTAACATGCCAATTCACTATATGTATAATTTTATAAATGTATGGATTAGAATATAAAATTAGCCAATTTATGCTTCTTATCTAATTTTAGACGAGCTGGTCAAAATTAATATTTTTACTTAATATATTCTTGAATTTCCTCAGGCAGTTCGTAGTTCGTAGCTCATTATATTTGTGTCTCCTAGAATAAAAAGTTTCACGTAATGTGCAGAATAGTTAATAGTCTAGAATAGATAACTGTTTTTCCACTACAGTTGGAATGCATGTCTGCTCTGTTTTGACAAATAACATAGTTACAAGACGGTGCAAACTTGCAACCATCCGCGGCAGGGCGCGGTAGTACTAATATGTAATAAAAATGCGATTTAGAAATATTTGCGGTCTTATTCAAAAGCTGTGGGGGTGGCAAATGGGATATTTCTAAAATTAATACACTTTTAATACCTTCATTTCCCTGCTAGATTTGCCAAAGATACAAGGTGACAATTAACCAATGAATTTCAATAAAATGTTGGCAGTGGACGAGCGATAGATACCTCCAATATACATGATCAATTTAAATTTTTAACTCGAATGTCAGTTCCACTACCCCAAAAAGAAGCAGAAGCCAGTGTTGCAATCAATAGTAGAACTTTTGAACATTTATAGCTTCCAGCTTTAGATAAAAGACTCCTCTGCATTTTCGGTAAGTTTAGATTCGCACCGGTATAGTCGTACCTAAGTGCGGTTAAAATAGAAGCAAAACCGTTTCATACAAGGACGCAACAGACTAAGGAAGAACAAAATTAGTTCCACATCTGCAGTAAATGTTCAATAAATAAGGTTTAAAATTGAAGGCCTGGATTCTCAAGCAAGCCGATTAGGAAAAATTACACCATTTAAGTGAGTTTTTACGGTAGCATTACTTCTAAGGGCTAAGAATTTATCTTGATTACCTTGATAGCAAAATCAAGACAAAAGGATGTAATCTATTTGTTATTAGCGCACGCCATTAGTTGGTCGATATTTGTTGGACATTGGAAATGGGATTGTAGCAGCACTTTTCAGTTAATTAATAAAAATAATTAGGCATATTATAGTATTTTAGCTTCATATTGAAAACTAAAAATAAAACGAAGCACTTATATAGATAACGAAAACTTCATCATCATCACACCTTTTCTAATACTTGATTGACCTATAAGTACGATTATGTAAATGGTAACTTAAAATGGTGTTTGTATTCTAGCAGTAGTAACATGTACGTACCCTAGCATTTACAATTATGTTAAGCCGAGTATTTATATGCGCTTCGTATCTGCATCTATATCATGTAACGTACCAGCTACTGTATTAGTTCGCTTATTTTTTTTGCGATCATTTTGATCAGCAGTGTTCGAAGCAAATTCGCATTCAGCAACATGTTATCTTCAGCATAAGGGTCCCGTCTGATGATAGCAAGTGCTGCGTATATTCCCGTACACAGCGTAATAGAATATTATAAACGTCCACGAAGATTTTGGAAGAATGCAAAGTACAAGGAAAAAATTTGATTTCGGATTTAAAATTTCAATTAGCAGTCATTACTATAACTTTACACGCATAAATCTTACAGATCCTGAATATTTAATAAATCCAATAAAATATAATAAATTCAAAGAAGAGATACTATGTACGTATGTTCAGAGAACAATATAGATTAGTTGAATATTTAGATCCTTGGCAAGTGGAGATTCTTTCAAAATCAAATACTGCCGTAGAATAACAAGTGTCAACAAACTCTACGTGTGGTTCACTGGAAATGAGATAAAATTTCCTAATTCGTTCATTTCTTAACTGTTGGAAATTATTGCAGTTACACGTATTTTCTGGTATACATTGCGACTAAAAAAATCAAAAATTACCGCAGAATAACAATTGTCAACGAACTCGACGTGTGGCGCGCTGGAAATGAGATCAAATTTCCTAATTCGTTCATTTCTTAACTGTTGGACATTATTGCATTTGCACGTATTTTTTTGCTATATATTGCAACAAAATAAAGCAAATTCTATGGTAGAATAACAAGTGTCAATGAACTCGAAGTATGGTGAACGGGGTAACGTTTTGTATGGTTATAAATAACTATATTCAGAGGACAGAGGAATATTCTTGGGTTGTTTAGCATAGCTTTCACCAAATATTGTTTCTACCAGATCTATGGCAGCTGGTAAAATTAGTTGCTCTGCAATCGTATGTGGCTTTTTGCATTTAGCTATTTTATAAGCGACTTTGTATGATGCCAATAAAGCTTTGTCATTTACTGTAAGAGCTTTTTGGATATTTGTTTTCTGTTTCCCGATAGATCTAAGTTTCTCTGCAAAACATTCACGGGGCTTATCGACATATCCTTTGTCCAGAGTTTCTAAATGCCTCTTCAATTTATTGTGTTTCAAGCTATTTGCAGCCCAAATATTGAAGCAAATAACATATTGAGGTTTTTCTTCACCACTTATTTCATTGCTTGTAAAACCGAAGTTTAAGTGTGCTTGGTCATATTTTCGTGTTTTTAATTTTATAACAGCGTTAGCACCGGCACTGCACGTTTCTGATGCAGTAGAAGGTTCTTCGTCTTTAAATTTACGTTTGCCTCCAATTAAAAATCTATCCATATCTACTAAACGTGTACGTAAATATACAATAACGTTTTTCAGCGTTTGAACTCCAGCTGACTTTCTTATGTAACACAGTCACGACGACACAACTAACAACTGACGCGCTGCCACTACTTTTATAGTCGCGTATTTTCAATCCAGAAAGTTTGAGACGTATCGGTATCTGCCGCGAACATTCGGGTAACAGTAGATAATGCGGCACGACTGCACCACATCGGTAGCGTAGCCAATATTGCTAAATCGAGTTAAATAAGTTCCTGCGTATTAGGTTATTGTCATCTATTTTATATTATTATTATTCAAGCTAAAAAAAGGGGGGGGGCGAAATACGAAAGTTTTGAACGGCTACTTTAAAACTTAAATGATTTGATCAGCGCCAGTGAGAAATATTCCGGTCGCGCAAATATGTGTACGTTATAAGTAGTACGAAATCAACTTATCGATATAAGATTGCCCACTAGCTATTTCTTGTATCACCATTCCGGAAATAAAACACAATCATACAAATTTGTATAGTTAAGTGAAAATCATTTTAGCCGATTCTCGCAATCAAACTGAGTTTCACAAATTTGACAATTGGTAAGATATAATAGTTATGACAGTGAAAGACATTTAATTGGTTTTCCACGGCTATCCTGAATTGAAAATTTTGTTTATCATACTGTATAAAAATAACATAATATTGTTACTCTTAAGTTGTAATTTACCATGTGCTTCTAGCATTTGGGATTCTTAAGTCGTAACTTGACAAGGAACTGTAGGTCCTTGTCGCTGGGATCACCAAAAAATAACAACCATGATATAAAATAATTTTTACATATCCTAATTAACTTAAACTAAATTAAAAATAATAATACACTTACAAAAATGGGAATATCCCATGGTTATTGCTAAATTCGATTAACTAGACTGTACTGTTCTGTTAACAACTGTCACAGACTCTTCCTCAGACCTGTTCTTCACCAGTGTTCTTAAAGTGTCCGAAACGGTTTCACCAACTGTCCTTCTCTCACCTTGAACTATCTTTTTATTATTTCTGCTTTGCCTTTTGCAGACATGAGCAATGACCTGCTTCTTACTTAATTACCCTTATCTAGTATATTTAATTGTTTCAAATTTCCTAATTTAATAATCAAATGTACTTTGATATTGCTGCGTATAGTGACATCAATATTTATAACATAATGCGTAAGCAAATTATTGAGGCCGACATTACAAAAGCTATGAAGCAATGATATTCAAATACAATTTTGAGTTTAAAATTTTGGAATGGGGTTCGTAAAATATGTATAACCATTGTTTCCTACAGCTATTCGTCAGGTGCTTCTTCAGTGTCAACTAAAATACTTTTCCATGGAAACTTCATTGTCGATTTACGAATTCTCTACGTGAAATACTGATATCGGAAGTTTAAACAAAGCCGTCATTATGGAATGATCAACACCGCGACTACAAAAAGGAGACAAAACTAGTAAATTGTAGGAAGAAGTTGGAGCTGCGGTGGGTTTGCCAAGTACAAATAAATAATATTCAATTTTGTGTATTTTTATTTTTTAACTAATACGTAGTATACAACCTAATTTGTTCTTCAAAGTCTAGAAAATAGCTGGAAAATATGTCTCTTGTTTGTTTTGCGTGGGTTGATCCTCTACGCGCTCTACCATGTCCGGCATTTGGGGCAGTAGTATATCCAATCCACGTTGTTTTCCTGGAAAGTGACGCATCGCTTCTTGGCAGTAATCAAAGTCACTGTTTTCTTCTCGTTTCCACACAATGTTATGTAATATGCAACCACATTTTCTTATTGTTGCTGCTTTTTCAGGACCGACTTCAATGCCTTTGCTTAGTATTCACCATTTAGCACGCAGTGTGCCAATAGTGCATTCAATACACCTTCTAGCTGTTGATAAATGATTATTAAAACTTTCTTTGACAGGATCACGATTCCTACTAGGAAATGGTATCATCAAATAACTTTTTAGAGGATATACCTCATCACCTATTAGAACATATGTAACTTTGATAGCAGTGCCTGTCAATTATCTGAAGATACATTAAACTGATTGCTTTTAAGTAACTGAAATAGAGTCGACGATGAAAACGTTCCACCTTCACTTTGCTTTCCTCTTGCTCCTACTTCGATCGTGATAAATATTTGTTGGCATCAGCGACTCCTTGCAAGCCTATAGAAAAATATTTTAAATAATTAAGATACTGAGATCCACTTCTTGCTGGGCACTTCACTTCGTCAAGTGATAGTATACAGTTAAGAAAATTTCAACGTCTGTAGTAATCGTGTGCAATATTTTCCAACTGTTGTGGACTAGGAGCGGGCATACATTGATTAACTAATTTCTCCCAGATAACAACACATGTCTCATGAACGATTTTGCCTGCAGTACAAGCTCCCATTCTCAGAGTTGTTCCTAAATTTCGGAAGGAAAGTGTTGTAGGTAGGTATCCGAAATTACCGGTATAATTAAATGGGTACAAGTCTAAATGGCCTTTTTTCGAAATGATGCTGTTTGTGGAAGATACTATACTTCTAAGTTCAACAACTGGAAACCTGCTGCAAGAGATTGAACCGCCGTCTAACCTTTGTAGTGACGAGGAAATTGCAACAGGCCCAGAAGAAAATGACGGTGAAGTCGATGGTGTACACCCTGATACCTCTGCATCAACATCCTCACTTAATCATTCACGTTCTTCATCATGTAATACAGAAAGGAGTCTGACGATAGCACCTACTCGTAATAGGAAGAGACCCGCACAATCTCAAGAAATTGACAGATATTTGGAAAAAAAAAACAAAAAAATTAGAATTTTTTCAACAAAAACAAAATAAAGACTCGGAGCTAACAAGTAAGCCGGATTACCATTTTCTGATGAGTTTGCTCCCAAATCTGGAGGAACTTGATACTCTCGAAAAACTGGAGTTCAGAGGGAAAATACACAATATTGTAATTGATGCAATTCGACGTAAGCGTCCACAAGGCACTAGTCGGCCAGTGATGCACCAAAAACCAAACATTCTTCAATCAGTAGTTATTCAGGAACCCAGAATGAGTAGATCAATGCTAACATCAAACGTCAGAAACAAACAGCCAATTTTAATTCAGGGCTCAATAATGTGTCAATCAGTTACAACCCAGTAGCTGAGGAGTATTCCAGAATGAAACAGTCAATTGATGGCCAGCTAACGAAGGATGATTACTCATCCCCAGACTACCAAGAACTGTACCCGTACACAGTGTAGAATAAATATTTGTAAATGTTACATTAACTGTACTCACCTTAATGTCAGATAAAGTCATTCCAGTGGCGATATGGGTTTTTTAAAATTTGTTGATTTCTTCTGCAATTTCTTCTTTACTTTTCATAAAATATAATCGAATGTTTCAACTGCCATGCGTTACAGTTGAAAAATTTAACAGTATCACATCGAAGTTGGTGATACAACCGTTACTCCGTTAATCAGGCGATTTATATTTATATCATAAATTCAAATTCATTTCTTCTTTCTGCTTGTGATTAATGTCCTCAATTTTGGATTATCCAAGAGCCATAGGGTACATACTAGCTTTGAGCGTCTCATGTTGGCTACTGCGCCAGAAATTCCACTGCTTTAACGCCAAACACTCATCACATATCACTTACACGAACTCAAAAGGTTTCACTCTTGTAAGTGTTCTTGTTAGCTCTGTGTTGTCGAGGAGCTGGATTGCCTCGACATTCACATATTGATAGAGACTTTCTGCCTGCCTTCTGGCAAATCTCTTGATTTCGTTGTCCACAGTATCAAGCTTCAGGTTCAGGTTTCTGTTTCTAACATACCAGGGTGTATCCACGATGTTCCTTAGTACTTTGTTTTGGAATGTTTGAATGGCCTTAATGTTGCGGCACAGCCTCATAGCTGGATATCATAAATTCATACTGATTAGAGTAATTGCTTGTATGGCACAAACTTATTGTGTAGGAACAGATTGCAATTTTTCTAAATACATTTTTCTGTATTTGATATCAAGTTCTTTCATTTTCTTTTTAGATGTACCACACATCATCATTTCAGCGTAGCTTAGCGTATAATATCTAGGTATTTAGCTGTGTTTGAGTAAGGGATTTGGTTATTATTCATGGATATCGGTAAATGGTGGATATTGTTGTTGGTAAAGTTTATGTGAGTTAATTTGGTTTCATTTAATTTGTAGTCTTGTACTTTTTGTCTAGTCGTTGACTTCATTTAGGACCGTTTTTAGTTTTCCTGTAGCTTCTTCATTGCTTTCTCCAATTGCCAGAATAGCAATTTCATCAGCGAAGGTAGCTTAGGTGTTATTTATCAAATGTGTACAACCGGTATAAGACCGGTCTTTAGTACATTTCCTTGTAGTACTCCTGCTTGGATTTCTTTTAATCCCGAATAAGCTTCTTCTTGTTTAATTCTAAAGTGTGTGCTATATATGATTCTAGGATTTGAGGGTATTGCTGTGGGAGGGATGATCTCAGCTTATAGTTTAATTCTTTATGCTGTCGAACGTAAACTGCTGCTTCTTCTAGTGCTTTTTCTATTACGTTTGTTATTCTATGTACTTGATCTATTGTAGAATGTTTGCTTTTTAAACCCAAACGGATGAGATGGGATTTGTCTTTTTTTCTTCAATAATTGGTTTCAATCTTTTGAGTAGCAATTTTTCAAGCAGTTTCGAAATTACAGGTAACGAAGTGATTGGCCTGTAAGGTGAACTTCATGTAGTTGTTTTTCCGGGTTAAAAATCATGATAACTTCAGCAGCTTTCCATAGCCTTGGTACATATTTCACCAATAATGGTGCATTGATCATATTGTTGTTTTAGGACTTCTCCAGTTGCCAGGTCAAACGCGAGTTTCTAGGTTAATATTTACTTTGCAATACTGACTTTTTTCTCTGAGTGTTGTGGGCCTGATTGCTTTTTGCTGGTTGCTTCTCGTTCAATTTCCATATTCTTGTGTTATTGGGGTAGTTTCCAAATTTTTGAGGATATGTTATTTTAAAGTGCTATAAATATTTAGTATTATTTTGTATCAATAGATAATAATTGAGAAATCGGGAACTTGAAAGGTGATTTTGAAAAAGAAATTACTAAAATATGGAAGATTGAGGTATACTACAGCAAAATACATGCAAAAGGATAAAGTAAGCTCAAAAATTAAAAAACATAAAAACTTTCGTTCTAAACGGTTACTTCCGTCATAATTGCGATATATGTTTAGACGTTTCCGTGTTGTTACTAACTATTACGTAGGGGAAAGTGATCCATAGTGAGCCATGGTGCATAGTGGGAAATCACAAATATCTCTGTTTCTATACTGATTTGGGAAAGCTATGTGGTTGTGTCCCAATCTTAGGTGCGTATGTGACAGTGTGTCTTCTTGAGTTTTTTATCGGTACTGCAGTAACATTAATTTTTTAAATATTTGTAATGTAATGTATGCACGAATATTTTGTTGTGCATCAATAGTTTTTTGCATGTAAATTGTGTAAATATGGCAAATAATGAACGGTTTTCAAAAAGTGTCCCACTGAGAAGGTTATAGCCAAATTGTGGCGCCAAATTATTCTATAGCTCTACCATTCTTAAAAAAACTCTAATATTATTGCTGCTTCACATAGTGGTACATACTGGGATGATTTGTAATGGTACATAGTTGGACGTAATTTTTGAGCCGTATTTAACGCGATTATTGACTAAATGTATTTCTTTTCAGAACTTATAATGCCTAGACATTCAAAGAATAAACTATAGGATATATTTTCGAAAAATAAAGCGATTCTTTCCAAAAATGAAGCAAAATGAGACAAGCTGTGAAGGAAGTTATCCAAAATAAAATTGCTATTAATTCTACAGCGAAAAAGTAAGTCGTCATTGCATATAAAAATACCAAAATATAAAAATACAGAGGAAGATTTACAAAAAATATTCGATTTCGATAGACAACATCGATTTAAAGCAATTTTTAACTATGAAGAGGAAAGTCTTTTGACATGATATTTGATTGAAGCTCAAATGTGTTATGGTTTAACAATCCATACACGTAAATAAGCCTATCGGTATGCAATTAATAATGAGAAAAAAGTATCTACCTTAATCCTGGCACGATGAACAAACTGCAGGATTAAAATGGATGCGTTTATTTAGAAAAAGAAATAGCTCTCTTGCTTTAAGATCCCCAGAGGCCACAAGTTTGAGCCGTGCCACAAGCACAATGTTTTTCGGTTTTAGACAATTTTAGGCGGGTGATTGAAAAATGTAATTTTACGCCTTCACAAATTTACAACTGCGATGAAACAGGTGTGACTAACGTCCACAAACCATCTAAAATTTTGGCAGCTTCTTCTCAATAGCAGGTCGAAAAGTCACTAGTGCCGATAGAGGAACATTACTAACCATCTGCTGTGCTACATGTGCAGATGGTATTTTTGTTCCTACATTTTCTATTTTTCCAAGAAACATTTTCAAATCCATATACTAACTAGAGTACCACCAGGTTCGCCTGGCAGTACACATTCAAGTGGATGGATGACCGCAGATAATTCTGTTCAATATATAACACATTTTATAAAAAATGTTCGTTGCAATGAAGATAATCCGGCTATCTTTATATTAGACAATAAAAGAGTCATTGCGACATCAGACTGCTCAATATCTGTAAAGAGAATGGAATTATATTGGTCACCCTACCACCACATTGTAATCATAGATTACAACCTTGAGATGTATCTTGCTATTTCCCATTTAAATCTTACTACAATGGATGATTGGATGCTCAATCATTCTGGAAGACCCTTAACCATCTGTGACATTGCAAGTGTCGTCGGACTGGCATTTCCTCAAGCTCTCACTTCAATAAATATAAATAGGGGATTTCGGAAAACCGGAATTTCGCCGATAACAGTTCTTAAGTTGCAAATAGATTGCGATTCGCAGATGGTCCTACTTCTAATAATATTGATGGTGAATCTAAGGATACCCGAGAATCTGGGGAAAGAAAAGCTTCTCCAATTGCTGGACCGTCAGGTGTCACAAATATTAACAATGGGGTCAACAACATCGAAACACCACGGGAAATTAGGCCTCATTTAAAAATCATGTGAGGGAGAAACTACAAGAAAGTCTAGAAAGAAAGCAGTAGCCTCAATTTTAACTGTTATTTCAATTGAAGATTAAATAGGACAGCAATACACGAAAAAATGAGTAAGAAAAGAATTAAAGAAGAAAAGGAAAAGATTAGAAGACGGAAAGCAAAATCTGCGAAAAGAAAAATCTATGAAAGTTCATCATCCTCCAACAATGACGAACCGCAGGATGATGATTCCACGGATGTCAGTGATGTGGGAGATTTTGATGACAAAAATATCAGCAATACCCATGCACAAAAACCGTCAAACACCACCGTGTTATGAAGCTTGAAGGCGAAGAATTCCATATCAGTTTCTTGAAGAAGTTGCTTCGGAACAAATTCGTTTTCTCGAAAAAAGAAGATGCGTATATGATTTCCAGGAAGACATTGTGTTAAAGCTACCCGCCCCTTACGTTTCAGGTGCCACAGAAAGAGTGGTGCGTATATTTTCATTTAACGTAGAATTGAAACTTTCATCATAGTTGGCCTTGATAAAATCCTTTCGGCGGGAATGCTCGTTGCATTCGTTACGCTTGGTGCTCCGGCTGTGGAAGGATTAGCCGACATCTGTCGTTTTCAAGGGACGCTCGATTGCTTTCGAATTTACGTGAAATGCAATCTACGTGAAGACTCCTTCTGTGTCCACCACCAGAGACAGCTAGGAAAGCTCTATGACACCAAGAAGGACTTCTGGTTGACCAAGTTGGTCGACTGCTTTCTCCAAAGTAAACGTTTTTATGTTACACTTCAGTCTAAAAAGATCCGCTGGAAAAATCAGAACGATGGTCTGCCACAGGGTAGCGTACTGGCACCAATCGTCTTTAATATATACACCAATGACCAGCCCATAAAACATTTGACAAGGCAATTCAGCTATGCTGACGACACAGTGGTAGCAACCCAATGAACGAAATTTACAGAGGTCGAGGAGAAACTAACACTTGCCCTTGATGGTTTAGCAACGTACTATCAGAACAACCACCTCAAACCTAACCCCACTAAGATCCAAATTTGCGCCTTCTATCTCAACAACAAAGAAGCAAGGAGAAAGCTCAAGATAGTGTGGCAAGAGTAAGAGTTAGAACACAATGACTCGCCTAAATATCTCGGATCCGATGACCCTGTCATTTCGAAAACACTGCCAAAAGACCAAAGCAAAGGTATGCGCTTGAAATAACATAATCCGAAAACTCACCAACACTAAATGGGAACGCAACCCCACACACTTCGAAATTCGACGATGGCACTATGTTTCTCCGCTGCAGAATATGCCGCACCTGTATGGGCTCAGTCCTCACATACCACGCACGCTGACGTCGCACTTAACGAGACGGTTCGCATAATATCAGGATGTCTAAGGCCGACACCGATCAAGAAAATCTACCCTATAGGTGGTATTGCTCTATCCGCCATCAGGAGATGTGTTGCCTCGGAAGCAGAAAGGAAAAATCAAACTACCGACCACCCCCATATGGACACGAGATTCAGCGATGCAGACTGAAGTCCCGAAAAAGTTTTCTGTAGAAGACAACACCCCTAGAAGCATCGTGCGAAAGCCCCCGCTTTAACCTATGGCGTGAGATGGCGGAACATAGCTGGATAGAGCCGAAGGAGAAGCTGGCTGCTGGTAGCCACCTGGACTACCCAACGTGGAAAACCCTTAATAGATTAAGGATGGGCGTGGTATGCTGTAAAAGTAATCTGAAGAGATGGGGTTACAGAGAAGACGATATTTGTGAACGTGGTGCGACCCAAGATCAACAACATTATATTTTCATGCCCATACAGAGAAGGTTCATGCACAGTGGAAGATACTATTTTAACCAATGACAAGGCCATTCGCGTGGCTGAATATTGGAAAGGGTCTATTTGATTTGGTGATCCGGACCCGGAAAGTAAGTAAGTAAGTATGTAGAATTTTCCAATTATAGTATAATTTAATGTATAATACACATCCAATAAATTCAGTTGTTCAGAAATATGTTATACTACTTATTTTCTTCGAGGAGTTGATATTTTCATTTGGGGCTAAACTTCTTCATATTCCAGTATGAACCACTCGATTTCCCACTATAGACCAGTAGATGGTCCATAGTGGAACATATGGTTTTATTGGGATTTCTACCTAGTCTCATAAATATTAATTACAGCCGTTGGCTTACCAAAAGCATTGTACTTTACATTATAAACATGCGCGTGTCGTTAGATTTCTTTAATTATGTTTCGACGACAATGGTTTGCTAATGAAATTTTTCATACCGTACAGCATAATAGCTAGAAATATGCGCTCTAATTATATGGCTGTTTGATTTAGTTATTACAAACACACTATCACGACACACTTTATAAATGTTGTTTACAATAACATCCCGTAGCTGTTTATTTTAAACAAAATGGTTTTGCAACAAATTAAAATACAATGCATTTGTATACCTACCAAGAGGCGTTTGTATTGTTTTGAAATAGAAGATATTTAATTTTAATATAAATAAGAAGTTAGTAGAAGGTGCTATTTAAAATAATATTATCTTGTTTTATGTTGAAAACCCTGAGGAGAAATTTTACTCAACATCAATTACAGAAAGTTTTAAACGAAGACTAATGTATGCAACAACAAGTTGTTCGGCTTGTCAGCAGATTAAGGAAAATATAATTTGTACATTTTTCTCGGAGCCGAGTCAAGAAGTATTGCATTCTAGCAAAATTAATTAAAAACTAAATTTAAAATTCAGCCATAAATCTGGGCGTAATTTATTGTTCTTTATTTACCTGCGGAGTGCGAGTCAACCCCATCCCCTTGGTTGCGGAAGCATACAGTTGTCAAACAATTATATTGTTATCAGTGCAAGCCAAGTTTTCTTCTCTCATTTCTGAGGAATGTTTGCTTGATTTCGAAGCGGTATTTTTATTGACATTCCTTCCGAAATACGTGGGAAGAATTTAAGAACATTCTTATTATTCTACTCAAACAATTACAATATTACGCGGAACTTCTTTCATTTTTAAACTTTCCTAAAGAACGTTTCAAGATTACTCCCTTCACAGCATAATTCGTTCCGTACTTTATCCATTAAAAAAATGGATACAAACAATGCTGCTTTTGTTAGATATAAACTTCTGTTTTCTCCCTTTTGAACCAGCTACGCTTCAACTGAAAACCTTTTACCTTCATTACCTAAGGAAAAGTGCTTTTTTTCTGTCCTGTATATAAATCAGAACGCTGTAAAGCGTAGGAATGAATCAGATAGGGATACTGCCAATTGAATATTCCATTTTCTTAGAAGACGCGCAAACTGCACCCGATACCTGATAATAACCTATCTAATTAATTTTAAGTTATTCAAGTTCATGCTCCAATTTCTTAGGCAAGCACCTAATAACGAAAGAATATTGAATTTCCAGATTATCTTACGAGTACACCGCACTGAAGGCTATTATCGGTACTATTGCTTTCAGTTTTCAGTGACAGTTTCGCGCGTTTCTGCGTTCCATTAATATGCAAAGCAATGCTATTCTGAACGAGACCGTGTACCGGCAACATTTGAAAAAGACTCAGATGATGGAAACTAGCAGCTTCGTATTAGAAATTTCAGGGAAACGCCCCGCAAAATACATATTATCTCTAATGAAACACGATTTCTTCCGTTGCCGTCTGATAATGTTTACGAATGTACACGAGTACAGGGTGTATCAGAAATAGGTACAAATATTTAAACCCGTAATAGATTGGCTCAAGTAGAATTCAATGGTACTATTCATTTTTCAAAAATCATTAAGTTTATTTTTTTGAATTAAAAAATAAAATAAAGTTTTGTTTGAGAACAGCTAATGATACATAGAAAATGCATTTAAGCTGTAGAAGTTTATTACCTGATTGTTAAGTAAATCCAAAGTGGCAAACACGTAAAAACTTGTCTAGCTTGTGATAACCACAACAGACTGAATAGAAATTACTGACCTTCCTAAGAGTATTAGTCTGTGGCAGGCGATAAGAAACTTTTTTGCACTTCTATCTTACTCTCCTTTGGATAACATGTCTTTGAACTCAAATTTTTGTTATTATCCTGCGGTATTCAAACAATTTTGGGTCAAATTTTCAATTATTATTTTCTCATATCTTTAGGGTCCCATTGCCAAAGAAATGTTTTTTCTAGTTTGTATATATTGTAATCTACAATCGGATTTAATATTTGTACCTACTTCTGATACACCCTGTATATTTAATTTATATGAAACCATTTATATTTTACTGCCAATAGAAATTTATATCCATACCGTCCATATTTAGTATAATTACCTAACCACACTTTTGAGCTCAACTTTCGTCCTGCTGTTTATGTTGATTTCAGGCAGTGAAGTATTGCAGTTAAATACAATTTGTTAGCGTGTGCGTGAGTGTGTGTATGTATGTGTGGTGTGTGCGTTTGTTTATTTTATACTTAAAATTGTGTGCTTAGTACTTACTTACTTACTTAGTCCTAGGCCTTTCTACCTTTAGGTGTAAGGCTGGTGAAGTTGAGTCTTGTATTTTTGTCTCCACTGTTTTCTGTCTTGCATTAGATTACGTATTCCATCCCATGTTATTCCTTTTTTCTCTGCGTCTTCTCTCACTTTGTCGATCCAGCTTGTTCTTGGTCTTCCTTTTTTATTTTTTCCCGGCACTCGCGTTTTGAACACTGTTTTTGTAACTCTGTCGTCCGGCATTCTACACATATGACCAAACCATTTGAGATGCCTTTCTATGATTTTATCATTGATATATTCTATTTGCAGGTTTTGTCTGAATGTTTCATTTCTTATTTTGTCCTTCCTTGTTTTATTTTCTATTTTTCTCAGAAATCTCATTTCCATTGCGTTAATTCGTGTTTTTTGTCTTTCTATGTGTCCATGTCTCACTGCTGTATGTGATTGTGGCCTGACCACTTTTTTTACGACTTCGGTTTTTATCTTTTTCGGCACTTCTCTTTTTCCTAGAAAAGTTGTCTTCATTGTGTTGAATATACATCCCACTTTTCCCATCCTATCGTTTAGTTCCTTATCTAATTTCCCAATTTCTTCTATTATTGCGCCTAAATATTTAAAATGTTCCACTTGTTCAATTTGATTTCCGTCCAGATTTTTTTCTTTGTATTTGAGATTATCATTGTTTTTGTTTTTCCGATATTAATGTTCATATTTATTTTCTTTAGTTCTTCCTCTATTACTTTAAGGTTGTATTGTAAGTTCTCTTTCGTATCTGCTATCAAGGCCATGTCATCTGCGAACATCAGTTCTGTCAACTGTGTTTGTCTCATTTGCCAGTATCCCAGTGTTAGTTTCTTCATCTTTTTCTTGGTTTTCTTTATATCCCCATCTAGTACCATTGAGAACAGAAGTGGGCTTAATACACACCCCTGCTTGACTCATTGTCTTGTTTCAAATTCCTTGGATTCTTCGTTAATTGTTCTTACTATGTTAGTATTTCCTTTGTGTCTTTTATAACTTCTATGATATTTTTATTCACTCCCGTTATCTGTAGTACTTTCCAAATGTCTTCCCTTCGTATTATGTCGCACGCTTTTTCCAGATCTATAAAGCATATATGTATACCTCTGTTCTTATATATTAATTATTTACTTGGGTGTCTAATTATGAATATGAGTTCTTGTGCACTTCTGTTTTTCCTGAAGCCACATTACGTGTCTTCCAACGTTGGCTTTACTTTGATTCTTATTCTTTTTTCTATTATTTTTGCAAATACCTTCCCTGGAATACTGGATAGTGTTATTCCTCTGTAGATGTTGCAGTTTCTTTTGTCCCTTTTTTTTATATATATAGGTAGGATAATGTCAGTTTTCTAATCCTTCGGCATTTTTGGGCTGTTTAATGTATCGTTCATTATTTCCATTAGTTTTTTTATTCCTTCTCTTGCTATGTATTTTATCATTTCCGGGGTGATTTTGTCTTGTCCGGGTGCTTTGTCTAGTTTTAACTTTCTTATTGCCTCTCCTATTTCTTCTTCTTTTATAATTTCTATTTCTTGTTCCTCGTTTTCCGCCTCTTCCTCCTCCTCTTGATTTTGGGCATCAGCGTATGTTAACTCTTCAAAATATTCTCTCCATCGATCCATTATTTCATCTTTTTTAGTTATTATATTACCAGCCTTATCTTCAGCCTACCAGCAGCAGAGAAACACAAAACGGCAGTTATCAGCTGACCTCTCTCTGCCGATGTAAGGGTTTCCACCTGGCGTCGCCCCCTCATGGTAATTACCTTAGACTGACTTTTTGGCACTGTAGTCCGGTTTCATCCGCGTTGTAGATTCTTGTTAGCCGAAAGTTATATTTCTCCATCACATTCGTCAATAGATGGAACAATTTCCCGACAGATACTTAATTGACGCCCATTGCACATGCCGTTGACGTAGCCTTAGGAGTTCTTAACCACAAATTTTGATGTCGTCTCATAAATCCCTTCAACCAACCAAGCCCTGCTATTTTGTCATTACAGTTGAAGTTGTACTGTAGGTTATTTCTTTCAGCCAGCTGATAAGCCAGTCGCCTCAACTCCGTTGTTGTTAGACCAAACAACCGGCTTTCCATGTCTTGCACATATTCTACTAATTCTTTTTCTTGTTTGGAAGAAAATACACATTTAAACTGACCCATTCCTTTGAAAAATAAAAATGTTTGCTTGCGTCATATTTGATATACCTTTCCTGGCCGCTTCCTCCAATGTAATTCCATTCCGTTTTCTTTTTAATGCGGGTTTCAAGCGTACTCTGGGGCATACCAAAGGTAGCTGCAGATTTTGTATATCCCATTGTACCTAATAACATAGCCTCCATGGTTCTTAACATACTATCGTGTGACCATTTTTGTTTTCCTTGGTAGTTCTGTACCATTTTATTGAGCTGAAAACAATACCTATTAGGTGTAGCATCAATCGAAGACGTACAATAATCTAGTACGTATTGATGAATTCAATAGTTGGGACAAACCCCGCTTAAGCCCCACCCGGTTCTGCCCCAAACGCGCGTCAACAACAAACACATATGCACATCTTGAATCATAACCTATAATAAAAAACTTGTCCAACACAAATGCTGCTAAATAACAGGGTTTCGTACAATAGCAATATGAATTCCATCAAGTGAGTTGTTGGTAGATTGTAGAAAGAATCAAAAATACCCAAAATAACATCACTTACCTACTAAAACAGTTATTAACCAGCAACTCACTAACACCAAATACTATTCAGTTCAGAAGTCTACTGCATACTGGCAGGAGCCTAAGGAACAAGTTGATGTATTGGTTCGTAGTACGCGGTTGTGCCTCAGCAGTACCGGTTTTTTCCTCCGTTGCCCTACAACTTTTACAGCACATTAGAGATAGGCAGCTCATTATTTAATTAGTTACATTCGTATAGTACCATTACTGTGAAGCAGCGTGGCGGACAAGCGCGAGTACTGGTAAAACAGTACTCAAAGTTTAGGTACGATCCACGCGGTGCCTACTTGGATGGATGACCGACATCTTCTCTCTAACGCTGCAACCGGCGATGCCTCGGAGAGTACCTAAAACCGTCGGTCCCCCTGGGTTAATGCGCCACGTCACATGGTTAAAGTGTTAGCAGGGTGCGGAACTGCCTTCGGGTCTCCCCGCAACATTTCCCATACGCTATTTATTTAGTACCATTACTAAGCACACACAAAAAATAAAGACCAAAAAAGAATTGTGGAAAAAATACTTAAGTACAAAAAGAGATGAAGATTACGAGATATACAAAGAAAAAAGAAAAGAAG
>JABXWE010003979.1:0-22658 GCA_014611495.1 Limonius californicus
TTCCACCAGATAAGCGGTGCATACGTGATGATGGGTCTTACCATGGTTATGTACATCCAGTGTACTACCTTTGGTTTGAACCCCCAGGTTGTGCCAAAGGCACGTCTGCAAATCCAAAAGGTTGCAGTTGCCTTCCTTGCTCTTTCCTCTACATGGTGTCTCCAAGTAAGTCTCTGGTCAAGTATGACGCCCAGATATTTTACTTTGTCCCAGGTTAGAGGAGTGTTGTATAAGGTAAGGGCCCTTTCTTGAAGGTTCCTTCTTTTGGTAAAGAGCACTGCTTTGGTCTTCGTTGGGTTGACCGCCAGCGAATGCTCCCTGCACCAGCGTTCTACGGTATTCAGTCCATGTTGAGCAATCTCTAGGACTGTCCCGTGGAATCTCCCAATGGCCAAGACGACTACATCATCCGCGTAACCTTGAGTATAAAGACCTTGATTGTTTAGGTCAGTGATCAAGCTATTTACTACCAAGTTCCACAGCAGGGGAGAGAGTACTCCCCCCTGCGGGCACCCTCTGGTAGCATAGGCTGTCTTACTGCCATCGTGGATGGTGACCTTGATGGTTCGCGACTGGAGCAGGTTTTTGATCCACTTTATGATCGTGTTGTCAAACCCCCTCTCCGTTGCCGCAGCGCATATCGAGTTGTAGAATGATATAGACTGCCCACTTGATTTTTATTGTCCATCATCCATCATGTGCCAGTATCTAAATGTTGTTACTATTTACGAGGGGAGTCTTTATGTTATCTACCTAGCTATGGAAACAAAATGCTATCGTGATAATTGTATTATGTCTGTGTGACATTATAGAGTGTATCCTGCAAGTTTGATACTCGCTTAAAGTTTGTCATTTCTATAGAGTAACAGGTGCAAAAATGAGTGATTTAAAACTTGAACACAGAAGCGTCATAATAATTCTATCGAAAGAAGACAATAATCCAAAGAATATCCATGAGAGAATGGTGGCTGTGTATAGGGAAAATAGCCCGTCCTAATTTTCAAGTTAAATTTTGGTGTAACCAATTCAAATGGAGCAGGGAGACCATTCAGGATGACCCAAAGTGGGGAAAACCTCTTGAAGCACGAACACAGGAGGCCATACAGAAAGTTGAAGATTTGGTATTGACTGATGGCCGAGTGATAGTTTCAGTTATTGCAAGAGAAGCAATTATATCAGGAACACCTATTTTTAAAACCCTTCATGAAAATTTGGGAATGAGCAAGTTGTCTGCCAACTTTGGAAATTGGCGAGGATAATTTGACGGCTTTATCCCAAGATGAGGACTCTTCTTTAAAATTGTAACTGGGAATGAGACCTGGATACACCACTGGGAGCCACCGACGAAACGAGTGCCCATGCAATGACTTCATAAGGGCTCTCCACCACCCAAGAAGGCGAAGAGCAATTCTCAGCGGGAAAAGTGATGGCCACTGTTTTCTAGGATGCCGAATGGATTTTAAGGGTTGAGTATATGCCAAAAGGGTCTACAATAACAGGGAATGTCTACATAGAAACAATAATCAATTTGAAAGCAGCTATACGCGAGAATACACCTCACAATTTTGTCCAGAGAACTGTGCTTCTGCAGGGCAACTGCAGGATGCGTAAAGAACGAATCATTAAAGTAGCTATTGATGAATGCGTCCCGACCTCGCCCACTCTGGCTATTATGAGTGAAAAAAATATTTCGAGAATTGGCTGGAACGCATGCAAGAGTGTATAAATCTTAACGGCGAGTATTTTGAAAGTAATAAAACAATTTGTTCCAAACAAAAATATTTTTCTGGTTTTTGTAAAAAGTTAAATGGCTGCCCTCGTACACTTTGGTACATTAGTAGCTTCGGTACCATATTTTGATTAAATCTGTCGAATTAAGTCTTCTGTCTGACTGGTTCGTCCTCCGAAATACACTGTTGTCTCTCATTGATGTTTTATTTGGACGGCCATTGCGGATTTTATCTTCGATTTGTTCCGTCTAAGAGTATTTTTTGGTCCCTTTAATAATTGTGGATTAGAATGCATTGTACTTTTATAGCTGTTTGACGCCTGGAAGCGCCTTGTTTATGATGAAAATTATTTCATATATTTTTCATCCGATAATTTGAACGGTTTCTTTTTGGGGAGCATTTTGCCACCGTTAACGACATGCAAAATGCAACTGAACAATCCATAGTACCTGCAGCTATATATATATATATATATACATAACAATATAACAGACGCTCGATAACGTAAACATCCGATTATGGAAACATCGCGCTAATGTAAACACAAACTTCTTACTATAGGATCAAATGGAACGCCCGATAACGTAAACACTTCTTTTTATCGCTCTTATAATGTACATACGTGACTCTCAGCATATTATTTGTAGGAGCAGCGCTGATTTCATTTTAGTCGTTGTTAAACTTAAGTCATATTGCATGCGTTTATGCATTACGACTATGGCATCCACATCCAATAAAAGAAAGTGTTTAAGATTAAGTGACAAAGCGAAAATCATAGACGAGGTTGCAGTAGGTGCGGGAGTGACACAATTAGCAAAAAAATATTAATTGTGTTATTAATACGTTTCTTTTAATAATTTGTTGATTAATAAAATCACGCTCGCTAATGTAAACATTTCAATAATGTGAACACGCTCGGGTCTGAATTCGTTCACGTTATCGAGCGTCTGCTGTATAAGTATTTCTCCTAACTGTCATGTTAAATGCATTTTAAAGATCCCATTAGAAAATGCACCAATAACTGATTATCGATTTTGGAAAAGGAGTTACCTTAATTGTTTTCTATGGAGTTCTAGGTACCTAATTAAGAGATAAGTTGTTGGCATAGTCATTAAAAACCAATATTTAAAAGTACATTTTGGAAACTACGCCAAAAATGTAGTTAAACTTCAAGAAATAATTATTTTCTTGGGTGATGCAGAACTTTTTCACACCACTGTAGGTTACCACAAAACGTGAGAGTTTGCGTTTAACCTCCAAGTTCTACAATTTACATTAAAAAAAATGGAAATTTACATGAACTTCTTGTGATTTGGTATATGTTCTCGAGACATCACGTCGAACATTATGTACACTAAAAGTTTTGCTTGCAGAAGTGTCAAAATGTTATTATCTCAAATTTGAAATTTATAAGGAAATATACACCCTCGATACTAGGATAAAAAGTGGTGTAGAGTACATTTTTAGCTCGTAAAGCAAACAATATTATACTTATTTTTACGTTCACTACGGCCGTAGTAAACAATTTATACACATGCTGATAACGGAGCCGTTGTTGCGTTGAGTGACACCATAAAATACTATGTAAGCAGTAATCAACACTATTTCCATACTAATATGAAACAATCTACGTGACTTTCAGGCCAAGGATTTAAATTTCCAGTAATTAGTCGAGATGAATAGTGACTGCAACACAATTAATATGCATCAGAACAGTATAATTCTGAATTAACACTTCCGCTGCTGCTAGTTAGTCCTAACTTCGGAACTTTGCAGAACTGCAATAGAACCATAGAAACGGTGTTTTGGAAAATTAACAAATTTTCCACATCTTGGAAATCACCCTAGTGGTGATTGGGAACTTCTTTATTCTTTAAATGTTGTAAATAATTAGAACAATAGCGACTAGACAGCTCCACAAAGTTTATTTTCAAATAGCATTTTCTAATATAAGTAATAACAAAAATATTATTATTTTCTCTAATTGTCAGTATTTACTTTATTGTGATCTATAGCTGGTTTCAGATTTGCCATGCAGTACGGAGAAGATATAAATTTAGTAGTAAACTTTATTTCGGGTAAAAATATCCTTTTCACACAAAAGTTTAAAGTATTGTAATCATATTTAATAATATCTTCAAAGAGAAATTGGCCTAAGGCAATCTGCCAGGTACCACTTAGCATTAAAGATGATTTTTAGCAATGGCCCTCAAACATGGTACGAAATGAGCAGGTACTTATTTCAAATTTGATACTTGACAGCCGCATTTGAGAAATTCTGGAAACTTACTATATTTCAATAAATTTAATTCGACGTATTATTGTTAAGAGCTTAGGAATAGTGACAAAACTGCCATGGGGCCCCACTAGAAAAGCGTAGCCGTATGTTCTCAGTACTGAATGGCAAGTGTGAAACTAACTATAATTATACAGTGTCGCTCATATATACGTCAGTCAAAGGCCAATATTGGCATTATTAAAATAATTTGAATTTTTTTTATGCCATGAAGTGAAACGTGTGCGTTATAAAAATATGTTTAAATACACAGGGTGACTGGGTACAGCGGTGCACCTTCAAAGTATTTGCTTTAAAATAGCACACCCTGTATATTTTACTTTTTTGAACTCGCAATAAAATTGTCTTTCTAACCATCTCCAGGTTTTTAATTTTGGATGAGGGGTTCTCGAATTTATCTTAAAAATGTGAAAATTTTGGGCGGCAGAAGGTTTTACAAATTAATTCGGTGTGTATTACGATTAATTAAGAATACATACTTGGTAGGTATGCAGTCAAGTGATGTACTAAAACACACAACCACCGAATATTAAATTTGTGCTGGTGTAAGAAACGCCATGTATAATGATTCTATTTAAAAAATAATACCTTGACGATGCTCCACTGTAGCGAGTCATCCTGTGTATTTAAAAATATTTTTATTATGTGCGCATTTTAGCACTACAAAACTTACAAAAAGAAAAATTTCCAAATCACTGTAATACCCACAATATTGGACTAACGAGCATCCCTGTATACATAATTTGTTGATTTATGGTACCTTACAAATTTAATAAAAGTGCTAATGGCTTAATTATTTATATTTGCTAGATAGCGTCTAATTAGCACTCATAGATGAAAAGCCAAGCAAATATTTTACAATTAAACAAACCTGTGTAGTTCTAATCAATAATTACAGCAGTTCATAAATTTATAATTAGTTAGGTCGTTAAATTGTTATGCACTAGGCAACTATTATTATATGGTTTCAAGGATGATGAGCATTAGGTGAAGATTATTAAGCTGCATTTCAGGAAAATTGTCTTCGCTGTACACTAATAAGAGGTAATGGCTTTATTAACCTTGGTTTCGCAATTTCCGTACTTCATTTTCTATTTTAGTAATGCATATGATGTCTAAAAAATTTATTGAATATTTATTCATAAAGAAGATTCGTTTTTGACCCTGTAGTGATTTCGCCAATATATTAGGTAAGCTTATATTATAACTCATATACATATTTAATGATAGTTAATGACAGACTTTCCATTAGGTTAAGGACGAATTCATAAGTAGTTATAGGAATTCCAAGTAAACATTCTAGGCATTCGTTTATTTACTCAGTATACTTATTCCTTAAATTCTATTCTTCACTAGCACTCGGTTTCTGTAATTGTCCATCATGTTTAAATATCCTCTCATCTAACGCTGGACTACAATATTCGAGCGTAAGTAAATTGATTCTTGCCTTACTTCGTTGCAATTCGTTAATAAATACATATAGATACTATTGTTGATAATTTCAATTTTTTAACCTGGTAGTATGTTGTTCGGGTATTTAAAAATAAATTGATCCCGGTGTAAATCTGTATATGCAGGCCAGACAGTTAACAACTTTTATATGACCTGCAGCAGTAGCACCTAGAAAAGTGAATTATGTTAAAGGCATATCAGAATACGAGTACAACAACTTTATCATCAACTAATATGTATCCAAATCCAGATACAATTAATCAATATGAGCTAGATTAAGATTTCTGGTCTACGCCTAAACATGAATCCAGATAAACATCCAACATCATCAAAAAAGCATCTAGATCAGATATAGATCGCTGTTTACTACGCAATTTCTGCTGTATTATTCTATTGATAATAATAATAATAATTCCCTTTATAGCGCCAAGATGTTTTTGGGAGTGTAACAGGTACACCTGCTACTTACTACTTTACTACTTACTAGGCCCAGTTGCTATTACGAAGAAGGTAGTGTGCCCAGCACACTGTACAGCCGCCTATTATTACTCCAAGTATTTATTTAAGACTGATTCGACCTATATTATGGGGGTTCCCAAAAATCGAACTCGAGACATTTTACATCGCAACCCCCGGCTGTACCCAGTAGGCTATGTGGTCTCTACGTTTTTTTTTATTTATTGACTTCTTCATTTATTATGACAAAACGGTATTGACATTCAATTAGTAGGTTATCGCATTTTGTTACAATTGCATTTGCATGAGGTCTCTCTGGTCTGTTATAGTTGTTCTGAACAAAGGAACGATATGTCTTGTTGGTCATAATTCTTAAATTAAGTTACTCATAGATGCGTTTTAATTCATGATATTGTTTGCAACTAGAGAATTGGTAAATAAAAAGATTTGTTTAAAATAGCCAGGAAATGGAAATTTATATTCTGTGAGTGTTCAAAAGTCATAAAAATATTTAAATAAAGTTATCTGTGGATATAATTGTGATATATATGTATATATGTATATATATATATATATATACAGTATGTTCATTAAAAAAAGAACTCGCAGATGGCCATGCCAAATTTAAATTTAAAGTGTATCACATATCCCACATAACCTCGAAATGTGATTGTTGTTGTTGTCATTTATAAGTGACATTATGACTGTCAATTGTAACATATGGGCCTGCTAGAGCTTTTTTTAAAGAACACCCTGTATATATATACAGTGAATTCCAGGTTGAGAGTACAGTACGGGCTCTTATGAATTACAATATTGTTATATTTACCCAGAAAGTTTTTTACTAAACGTACAGGCGTCAATCCAAATCAGTCCTTTTGTACACAGCTTATCTGCTAATAGTTAACTTAGAGTCTTAGACTGCCACTTACTGCCGAGAACTGGCAACATGGGAGAACCAATTCTCATAAGGGTAGCATTGCCGTATCTTGCCCGCACCGTACTCTCAACGTAGAATTCACTATAGATACAGATACAAGAGCATCTTGTAAAATTGAAATTGTTAATAATATTGTATTTACTTACTAATCGTTAGGTGATATTTTATTTTTTACTTGCAAAAAGTCATGTTTCTATTGGATCACTTCACAGATTAAAATATTTTGCTTAATTTCGTAATCACAAATGACTACGAAATACTTACTTTCCAACGGTAAAACTCTACAAATGTTTCATTCAGACAGCGATGGTAGTTACTCTTACCTGTCACATATTTATAATTGCTGGTTAATTTCACGTTTTGTGTACATTCGTTTATAGATTTAGTTATTCATTGTAAGTAAGTTTAATCGTAAATAGGCCTTTGGTTGAAATTGATTCCTACAAAAATTTCCTTGCCTTGTGATTTATACAGCGTGGTGATAAAGTTCTGTATAAAATTCATAATTGTTATTAAAGGTTTTTTGGGAAAACGACACTTCCTTAAGTAATTTTTTTTCTTTCGACTTTTGTTTCTGTGCTATGACGTTATCATTAATTTTGTAAATGGACTTAGATTTTCTGCATTTTGAGTTAGTTCCAGCTCTAGTAATTGTTTCTCCAAACGGTGAAGATGCTGATGTACCCCACCCAAGAATTTGTTTTGAACAAAATGGCGCTCTTCCTCATTTTGGTGTACTGGTTTGGCAGTATCTTAACCATACGTTCCCTGAGAGATGCTTAGCACGACGAGGAGCCGGGGTCTAGCGAAATCGCTAGTTTACATTAATAAACTACACGATTTAAAGCGTCGGATTCGTTTAGAAGTGGAAAGTATCAGCCTGAAAATGATTGAGGAAGCGATACAAAGTGTGCTACTCAATGTCAACTGGTTAATGGTGGACAATTTGTTGACATTTTAGTTTGGTGATATTTTTCATAATTTTTTTATTTTCATTAAACAGATTCTGAATTTTTGAAATTTTACGTATTTTTCTCAAAATAATTGTGATGTGAGTACTAATTTTTTAATGTCACCATTTAATTGGTAAGTAGGTCTATCAAAATATGAGCGAGAAAAGGTATTGCCATTTAAAAAATTAGTGATGGCCTTACAGCGCAGAAAAAAAAGCCGATATAAAAAACAATTACGTTAGGAAGTATGTCAGAGTTTTTCCAAAAAACATTAAATAACAAAATTGTGAAGTTTGTGCGGAACGTTATCACTACGTTGTTTGCTGGCAACCATTCATCGAATACAGATTTCATTAAAATGTTAATTTATATTAAATACAATTTCGTCGGACCCTTAAAAATCGTCCGTAGGATTATTTATCGTACTAATAATTGTAAGATATTCAGATAAATTTATCTTCCCACTTTTTCCGAGTCCTAAGCCTATAAAACACCCGCACAGAAGTTTATCTGAAATATATTGCATTTATAAATCCAACAAATAATCCTGGTGGTGAATTTTGCTTGTTGCTGAAGTACTGTGTCATAAATTTGTATTTCGGTTTAATGATTAATAGTCTGTGGTTTGTTTTTGGTGAACTATTCTTTAATCATCCTTCAATTAAATCTTTGATTTTGGTTTTCCTACTCTAGCCAGCGTTGTATATCCCTTTACAAATATTGAAATCATCGCTGTTTTGTTTCATTTTTTATCTAGCAAATTATAGCAGATTGTTTTCAGCTTTGTCGCTGACCATTTTTTACACTTTTGTAAGATTATTACACAGTATCTGCCTTTCTGTTGCGAAATTTCTAAATTAATTAACATTTACCCAAAATACAACGCAAAGTTTTAATAAATGCAATTTAAAAGATTTTCCATTCAACTCGTCTTACTGATGCGTAATGCAAAACAAATTAATGTGTATCTAATGGATTTATTTTTAAACCTAATGTTTCCTCGAGCCATTCTTCAAATTAAAATGGCCATTTTCCGGCATCAGCGTGTGACAGACAAGTTTTCCCATTAATTTTATCCCGGCCTTATTGATTTTTAGTTTTTTAAATGGAAATGTTATTGTTCGCAGAAAGTTGGTATCTTTTGTAATCGGGAAAGTTGTTCTTGACAAAACCGCGTAATCAAAGTTTTAATGCTTAAGTGCTTTAGAATAACCGCGTAAATTACATTCGTACACACAATTAATCATCCAGGGCTTCGGTACTTTATGACGTGCCATGGAGCGACTTTTTTTATCATAAGAAAGTTTTTATAATCGTATAGACTTTACGGCAGAATATTTAGACGTCATTTATCATCAACTTTAAAACTCCACATAATGTTTATGGAATATGAAGTGTGGGTCCCTTTTATCACTAATCGAGTTTTAGATATTTTCCGGATGTTGCCTCCTATGAGAAGTAATAATCTTAGCTGGATTGCACTAAGCGATGTTTGATGCATATGCAAATACGCTTCTACATAAATCAACATCAGATCTAAATTGTGCTTAGATGTTCTCTTACAAATGCGTCTTCATTTCTGGGAAAATACATTTTCAGGAAGCGTCGCGGTTAACTTCCAGATCTTTTTTCTCTGTTCGGATAAAAAGCTTGCGGAGAAGACCGTCGTAAATTCCCTACAAGTTTTCCCCACTGTACCTTTGCCAAAAATGGATGCATTTATCTTGATTCACTCGAAAAATGAATCTTACTTTTATAAAAGCAGAGAAGCTCCGAGAAATCCCATAGTCCGAATTGGGCAATTTCCTAAACGTGCAAAATTTCTCTTTCGGTAATAATCGTAATGTTATATAAACTATCTTTTGGTTTGTTTTGTTTTACTCTTTCTCCAATTATAGGCAAAATAAACTTTCATCCAAATCCTAAACAATTATCTCCACTAACAGACTTCGTTTAATAACCAATTTAGAAAGAAATTCTAATTTGTATTTACTTTTTACGAAACTGAAAACTGGCAATAGCTTTATATAAATAATTTCAGGCATCCAGTTTGTTCTGATTAGATAGCTCTTTTGTTATACATAACTGCCAATTAATATAAAACATGAAAATAATTAGCCTTGTGTTTTTGTTAACTCCCAGATAAAGAAATGTAAATACATTAAATGTTTTAGCAGTACCTTGGAAATTCCTCAGGCCAATGAATTTTGTTTTGATGTTTTGTTCTCTATGTTTAATTTTCGGATTAACTGACATTGAGGAGACTAATTTAAATTTGGTTGTCCTGCGAAAAAACGTTCAATTTTAAACTATTACGTGAAATATAAATTAATTTGGTGATGGTTTGTAAATAACAGATTTTTGTAGAATCTAGAATGAACAATGAAAGTTGATACTACGTGTGGTAGAAACTTGGGTCAATAATACCTTAGTACCATCCTACTAATACTAAATTATTTTCACGGCACAAATAGAACGATCCTCTTCTCTTCTTATATTGCTGGCGTTTCTGTCTTTGCCTTTCACTCTATATCACTGGTTTTCTTGCATGTATTAAATTTTCAAGAAGAAATAAAAGTGTTCTACTGAATATTAATTTTCATGTGGAAATTGTAATGTTGTTAGTAGGTACATATAAATTTGCTCGAAGTCGTCTTAAAGTAGCAATTCTGGAAGACATCAAATGCTAATATTACCAAGTATTTTGCATTTCAAAGGCTTAGTATCGTGGCAATAATGGGCGTCTGAACAGACGTAGAAGAATGTTACTAGCTGCAGCACGATTTTAAAGCATTATAGCTTGCATTCTGAAATATGTTTGCTTTGTCCTATCTTGCTTTCATTATTTTCATTGTTCGCGCGGAGCAGCCATTGGTAATGCTGTTAATACATACCTGACAATATTACCTTCTGAAAACTATGTCGGAAGCATATAAAGCAAAGAATGATAGCACTTTTGTGTATGGGAATGGCGGTAAAAGTTTTTCATAACCATTATACAGGGTGCCTTAAAATTAACTCCTGTGCTTTTGGGATTTGATTCAGGTGACAAAAACAAATCGAAGAGTGGAAACTTTTCCGGTTGTCCTTCATTATCCAATTATTGATAACAAACAAGCATTTATCATTTATATTAAACTTTTTAAAAATGAATAATACCAGCAGTAAAGATGTTGTCCACATCTGCTGTGGCAAATGAGTTCAAATAGGATGCGTCTTACTTCAAGGCAAACATTCGCATGATTTATCATGGAAGCACCAACCTTCTGTATGGAAATTTTCAGTTATTGTCGCCACGATGGTGTGAATACAAGCTATCTACAAGATTCACAACAGGTTTGCCGTAAACGTTTTCTTTGAAATGATCCCAGAATATGAAATCCAACGGATACAAATCCGGTGATCTAGGAGGCCATGATAAGCGTCCACCTCTTCCAATCTATCCCTCAGGGAAATATTCATTCAGAAAATGTCTCACTTGTATTCCATAATGTGACGGGGAACAACCATGTTGGAACCAGTAATTTAATCTAACCGATACTGAAATTCATAGATGAATAACAGTTTTAAATTATCATTTAAAAATTGTATTAAGGAGGCTGCATTGAGTCGGTTGGGTAGAATGTATGGACCAATTACTAATTATTTAATCTTTTTCTTCTTCGAGTGCTTTATCTCTTCTCTCCTATGTGTTGCGCGTTTAAAGTTACACAGATGTACAGGACCTACAGCGCAGGCTTCGAACCACGGGCAGTGTAAACACTTCTATTCCAGAGAAGAGTTACTAGGAAGAATACCTCGCTGGTTTGTCATTGCCTTGCGAGGGAGGAAGGCCGTTAAAAATCTGATGTTCCGGTACTGAGAATTGAACCCAGGACCTTCGGCGTAGAAGTCTAACGCGCTAACCTCTAGCCCACGGCCGCCTCTGTTCTTTAATATCTTAGCTCAAAAGTGTATTGGCCATGGTCTTTAATAATATCTTTTGCGTATTAAGTGAGACTTTTCATACCTCCATTGATGCAGGTTATGGATATTTATCATACCCATATCAGTAGATGTGGATTTATTACTCCACAGAATCTTTTCAAGGAAATGTGGATCCTGGTTTACCCTATGCAACGCTAATACAGTCATCTATAAAAATTGACTCGAAACTATCCCCGACAAGCAAAAGTTGAAAAGAAAATTAAAATAATAATACTTATCAATACAGTAGTGATTCATAATTTTTAACATCGCCATAGCCACTTAACTAAATTATGTTACACAACTAATTGGAGCGACCATGTGATAAAACTGGTTATTCACTTTTTTATCAATAACTCGATAGCGAAGGATAATCGGAAAAAAGTCACCTAAATGAAATCTGAAAATATGAATTTAAATATGCACTTTAAATTATAATCATTTAAACAAAGTAAGGCTAGTAGAAGATTGACATGGATCCCAGAAGTGTTTAATTTTAAAATTTTGAACCAAAAATGTAAACAAATGAGATTTTCATGCGGTTCTGCTTTGAAAATACTTAAAACTTTGAATATAATTTCATTTTATGCAACTTGAAATCAAAATTTTTAGAAATTTATTGTATAAAACCGTAAAAATATGCATTTGTCTTAAGCTTGGTAATTGGTAATTAGATCTTCTACATACCTACATAAAATAAAAAAACATATTTTAGTTTTCAAGAAGTCACGGAGAAAATAGTAGTGGTGATCTACTATAAAACTAAGATAACAACTACGGTAGCTTTTTAAATTTCAGAATCTCTATACACATGTTACGAGCATTTCTAGTTTATCCTTTATTTTTTAGTAGTTTTGTTATATACTGTGGTACCTAATACAACAGATCTCAGAAATATTTGGCTCAACTATGCTAATTTGCATTCTTACTTCTGGCCTTACTTTCAGTTTCTTTCTATGCTGCGATCTGATGTACACAATAAAAATGTAGAAAAACTATTCACACAAATGGCATTCATTACTACCGCGCCTTTTCCGCGAAAAGTCCATCATATGTATGTAGAGGGTGTTTAAAAAATACTTTCGGATCTTTACCCACTTATAGATCTCATCAATATAAACAAAAAAGTCGTAATAAACACAGGTTCGAAAATCAACCGTTTTCGAGATATGAAGTTTTTATAAGTAAATAAATATTGCTTGTTATTTCAATAATTTCCCTACCCATTAAAGCAAATAGCCGTGTAAATAAAACATTTTAATTACAAATAATTAAAGTAGATGTTCTACATGCCCTTTTTCCATTTGTACACAACCTTCTCATCTCCGTAAAAATGAACGCCTTATTCTTTCAAAGATTCCCGGATTCATACAGTCTGGCAGGCATGTTCTATTCCTTCTCGCAATTCGTTTAAATTATTCACAGTGCTTGAATAAACTAACGACGTTAAATACCCCCATATACAGAAGTCGATCGGATTGAGGTCAGGAGCTCTAGGTGGTCACACAACTGAGTCCCCTCGCTCTATCTACCTGCCGTTGTAATTATCGTTTAGGAAATTTCTGACCATAATTGAAAAATGTGCAGGAGTCCCATCGTTCATCAACCACATATTCGTTCTATGAATGAGGGGCACATCTTCTAACAATAGTGGCAAGGCAAAAATCAAGATACAATTGGCCAGTCAAACGCTTCGGAAGAACAAAAGGTCTCCAAAAACACCAAGCCAAACGTTAATTGAAAATCGTTGTTGATGATTCGATTCAATAATAGCATGAGAGTTTTTGTCTGGCCAAACATGGCTGTTGTGGAAATTAAAAATGCCATTTCTTATTAAACTAGCTTCGTCAGTAAATAAGACTTCACTAACAAAGTTTGCGTTTTTCGCAACTCTTGTCGGTGCCCATCGCCAAAACACCAAATGGGCAGCATAATCAGGCACAATAAGAACCGGTACTCTTTGAATATGGTATGGGTACAATTGCTCCTCACGTAACATTGTCCAGATTAGGGAAGCATTAACATTTGTTTCTGCAGAAAGTATTCTAGTACTGTTACCTGGAGTTTTTCAATCCTCCTTAAAATGTTAAGTTCCGCTTCAGAAGTAGAAACTGATCTAAGCCGACCATCACCACCGTTTCTTGATTTAAATGCGCCAACTTCGGATAAACGTTGATACAAATTTATAAAAAATTTGTCACTAGGAAGTGCCCGGTTTGGAAATGCTTCGGCATAGAAACGACGTGCCTCATAAGAATTACCATTGGCCTTACCATACATGAAATGCATATCTGCCTTTTCGCGTTGATATACATATTTCAACAACAACAATAACAATATTAACACTTGCAAAAACTCAAACAAATGTTGTTTTATCCACTTCTATAGCAGACGTGATAAATACGATTCTACACTCCTACTCTGCATAAATAATTTGTCTGTGTCTCGAAAACGGTTGTCTCTCGAACCCATGTTTATTACGACTTTTTGTCTGTATTGATGAGAACTATAAGTGGGTAAAATATCCGAACGTATTTTTTAAATACTCCGTATATATTAAATCCAAACTGTCCTACTCACCCCGTGATATCTTCAGTTAGATCGCTGGGTATTTTAAACCAGGGAACACGACACAAATAATATTAAGCAATACAAAATATCAGTAAATAATGGAGGCCGCTAGCATTAGGTCTATGTAATTTATTGGAAAGTCTTCTTAGCTAGCGCATCAAGAAATGTATATCAAAGTTACTTTTAGGCACTATTTGTACTTCTGATGAAGAAGTAGTTTCTGAGGGTTATTTATGGTATTTACATCGTATTTAGGAAATGTATATTAAATCGACTTCCGATAGTATTGATCTTTCAAAATATTAAACATCTAAAAAATTACCGTTACAAATAGTACATCCCTGAAAGTTAACTTTGCAACCCACCAAAAATGTGTATTCATATTGCTTTTCGTATCCTATTCAGGAACGTTGTGTGGCCCACATTGTAACTGGTATGTTGTCCCTTGAAATACATTGTCCACCGCCGAACAGTAAATATTTGCATCTATTATGTCTCTATTTAAAACAATCATGTTCAAACCACGAACAAGTGTATTCCATCTTTTATAAACACTTTTCGCAATCTAACAACTGATCATTTTTCGAACCCTATCTGGAAAAACCTACCCCCATCCTCATTTCACTTCTTTAAATATACACTGGTTAAAATTGAGGTATTCATGTAGTTACAGGAACACAGCGTTAGAAAAGAATATTGAAAATAACAATAAGAGGAATTCATAAATATAAGCAATACAGTGTGGTCTGGTAATTAAAATATGCAGAAATTCAAATTGTCAATTGAATAACTATTCACTTAGAAAATGAGAACAGAACATTATTTTGTTAAGTGCGTATTTTGTGTCTCCACGACGGCTATTTATTATTACTTCTAAAGAAACTATCATGCATAATGTGAAGAATAGCTATCGGGTTCAGCTTGAAAAAGATCAATATGATACATCGTACAGTTGTGTAAAAATCTATACAATTTATGGCGTATCGTGCGGTGATTTCTTGTAGATTTTAACAATTCCAAATAATCTAAGAAATATGTATTTTATGCTAAATTTATAAAACAGAGTATAGGAAGGAAAAGTGAGATAAGAATTTTAAATGCCCTGTGAACTCCTCACAAGTCAGCGCACATCCCACGGTGTACACCGCCCACATTTCAAGAGCCACTGGAACATAAGTTTTAACATCAACTGGTATTCATAATATTCCACACAAACGATGCTCGTTAAAATATCTTCATTTTATTTTGTATTTCTCATTAAATAGATATTCATGGATGCAACGAGGAGACACCTCAGCTATAGAATAATTATTATAAATGGCGAATTCCACAGGCATTTAGTATCTCCAGAATAAAACAATAGAAACTTAAACTTAATTATGTGTCACGTATGCAAGCGACGTTAGTAATTGCTATGTAGAACTGAAAACTTCATAGAACTTGTGTAACTATTGTCATCGAAGTTCTAAATTTAGAACGCGCCTAATATTGCAGCAAAAATGTCGGTAATCTAAAATGTTTGCTATTCGCAGCTCGTTCGCTTCAGGTTTTCAATTTTGTCCTGTCGGCCATTAATGGGAGTTAATCTAAAACCAAAGAAACCAATCTAAATAGAACATCTCACGTGTCTGCTTCCCGTTCCACTTGGTTTACTGTAGATTTTCATTTGGGCATCTGCAAATGAAAAGTGTTAACATTTACAGTTGTGGTAACGATGAAAAACTGCTGCGCTTCGTGCCTTTTTGTTCTCATCCGAAATATCTCGCTAAAACAACTACCATTTAAAATTTAATGTATGCAAAATATTTGCATTTACTTATTCTGCGCGGCAGCAATGAATATGCATTGCTTACGTTGAAATTTCAACAAGTATCTCCTGTTTTTATAAAAAGGTGGTTTATGCGAGTGCACGAGTTGGTTCCATAATTCATATCCGCCTAATTTGTTTAATGAATAGCAATGTGTGTACTAATTAAGATCCCTATTCATAAGGATATTAGATTTGGCTTTGTAGATACACACTTCAGCGTTATGCTCTACTATTTCAGACTTATTCTAAAGTATTCAAAACGTTTTGTGTAGATTTGTTTAATTTATGATCGCAACTGAGTAGCCAATGAGCAAAATAAACCGATTTTGTTCAGGACAGCAAAAAGCTTAATTCAGCTCAACTTCTGAATTAGGAGTTCCTACATACATTTTGTGATACAAATCAGCTAACCGTTTTAAAAACAGTAATAACCTAATAATTAAAAGTTGATATTGATTGATCTGTACTAACCAGTGACTACATAATTTCCAAATGGTATTATATCCATCTATAGCTGAATAAATTATATCTACTTCAAAGCGTTTATCTATGTGCTGCTGGTCTTTTGTGATTGGCGATTTATTTGTGTGCATTTCATTAGATAAAAGTACACACACTGACGCACATTCATGTTCGAATTAATTATGTTAATTCTGAAATCTCTATTTTGTAATTTAATCAACTTGTATTTTGTAAAGTAATGCAAATTCTCTATGGAGGCATTTATTGGATTATAATTTTATTTATGTCAACACACCGTGTGGGTGTATTCGGCGTAAATAATTTTCATAACGTAACCCGAGAGGATGATGTTATTTTCGTATTGTAGTAAATTATGATTTAATTTTATGTTCTTACGTAAACGCTAACATCTACAATATTATAACTTTCTCTTTGTACTATTTCCCCTTTTCTCCCTTTTTTGCTTTCTGTTTAATATTTATCTCGCTTAAGTTTGCCATGGTTGTTCTATTTATCGTCTGTAGCTGCCTTGTTCCTCGTTATAATAAAAACTGTTGTCTCGTAGGAAATTGAAGACACTCTGAATTGGTGAGTTACATCGTTTGATTAATTCTTGTATAAATGACCAAAGATACCTGTAAGAATTTAATAAAACGCGCAATGCTCGTGAATATGTTCCCCAAATTTTTTAAAGAATGCCACAAGAACCGTTTAGATCTTTCAAATAGCGGTGGCTTGTTTAAGTACAGTTTGTACGAGGGCAACCTTTTGTTACGTTTTGGTTTCGTAACTGATAAGGAGCTCTTGTCCTTATCGCCGGGATCGCCAGAGAAACAACTACCCTTTTATAAAATGATTGGTTTTATTCATTTATTCCCTAATACATATAATTACACTTATCCTAAATAATATATTAAATTAAAACTACTTACAAAAATGTCAACATACAGAGAGCCATTGCTGGGGTGTAATATAACTTTCTTAAATTGCAACTGGCCACCCTGGTCTGCCTGTCACTCTTCACTATTAAGACTCGTCTTACTATCCCCCCTCAACTCTCAAGTTGCCTTTTTATTAATTCATTTTTGCACCCATAAGCTTTTACATGAATATTGCTTAATTTACCTTATCAAGCGCATTCCTATTTCTCATTGCTTCATTCAATAATCCAATGTGCTTTAATTATGCTGAGTTAAAATGAGCTCATTGCTTGCAACACACCTGTGTATACAAATAATTGAAATCACATTCCAACAGCTATGAAGCAATAATAATATAATTTATAATTCTGGAAATTGGGTTCGTAAGTTTTCACAAAAACTAAGAAAGAAAATATTTTTTTGGAACAAACTGTTTGATTGCTTTTCAAAATTCACCTTTAAGATTTATACACTATTGCATGTGTTCAAACCAATTATCGAAAAATGTTTCCACTCTAAAGTTGGTATCTCAAAAACATGGATTTTGAAGGCTTCAACAGCTTCTTGAGCTGATGCAACTCGCTGTCCACGCATGTTTTGTTTGACATTCGGTAACACAAAGAAGTTGTTAGGCTATCAATCAGGTGAATACGGGCAATGAGACATTAATTCCATGTTTTTCTTTTTCAAATAATCAATTGTTTGACGTGCTGTGTGAGAGCTGGCATTGTTATGATGAAGAATTATGCGAAGTTTTCGGTTGTTTTTCCCTGATTTCGTCGATGAGTTCTGGCAAACAAATTGTTGGATACTATTCAGCTTTAACTGTTCTTCGATGCTCTAAAGTTTAAAGGAATGTTTGCGACATGTCCAGTACAACCGAAGAAACAAGTGATCATTTTTTTGGAAGCGCTTCGTGAACGAACAATTTTTGTGAGATTAGGTTCATCTTGGAACACCCAAACAGTGGATTGTTGCTTAGTTTCCGGTACATACAAATATGTCCAAGTTTCGTCACCTGTTACGATGTTTTATACGGATTTTGCGTTCCTCGGTCGAATTTTTTGTGCATTTCCTTACACCAACTTACGTGAGCCTTTTTCTGAGCTTCGGTCAAATTATGCGGAATCCATTGGGAATAGATCTTTTTCACAGCTAAATATTTATGCAAAATCGAATGTATTGCGGTCTTCGATATGCCTAAGGATGCTCCTATCTCACTGTAAGTCACATGCCGATCTTCTTTAATCATTAGGCGCACAGCATCCATGTTTTTTGGAATAACAGCCGATTTTGGATGACTACATGAAATTCTGCAAACCAATTGTAAACTGTCTTTTCTGATGGTGCTTCATTACCAAAAGTTGAAGAAAGCGATTCTCGTATACATTGTATATACAAAGTTTGTAAACAATCTTGAAAGAAACAGAAGGGGAAACAAAAATGTCGTACAACAATAACTATGAAAGACAAGCACATGAGGCTTATTTCGTCCGACTCTATAATACTAAAATGCAAGACGTGTGTACGAAAACCTGGAAATCGGTAAGATGGCAGCTTCAGTACCAGCAATTTGTAATCTATTACAAACATCCCATTCTGACATAGAAATTGATAGTTGTTAGTATTTGGATCATCTATAACCTAAAAATTTCTATATTTCTTGCTTTATTTAGTTACATAATAAGATAATAATAAGTTACAAAATTAAACATCAGCTCCGAAACTAACGTGTGAAATGCTGTGCACAAAACCATAGACCCTCTGCAAATGCAAACAAAAACCTGTATTTTTTCTGGCGCTGTGTGTACGCAGCATATTTATTTATGTAACGGAGTGTCTGGGTATTACTTTTTGCGAGGTTACGGTGCTTAACGTAATGTTTTCGATATACTGTATAAAAAATGCTTACTGGTTCTGGAAAATATCTCGTGCGCTCGCCAATCAAAATTCTGCATTCCCCAACTGAACTCAAGAAACACATTTACATTTCTACATTAGAATGACAAAGAAAATGCACTTTGCAGTGTATGGAATTCCGTCCCTTCTATTACGTCAGATTTAGGTGTTCAGTGCAAACACTGAAATCCATAAAAGCAAATTATGTGCCAGCAGTGTTGCAATTCCAAGTCCCACAGCAATACCAACATCATTTGGTACTTCTCTTTAACTTGAAAAATGTAAATGAGCAACTGCAGTTGCACTCTTACTCTTACTTCGTTAATGCAAATACCGTTTTCTGTCGTACTGATGAAGTTGGGTATCGTCGACGTTTAGAATTCAGTACGCTTGGCTGATTTTATACAAAGCTGTGCATCATACCGCACCACTTAAAATACGCGGGGGAGACTCATCTTGACAACATTCTTGCGTGTAGTTATACACTTACACCACAATCTGCATTTACGCCTTAATACTCTCGGTTGTATGCAGCTGTTTGAAATTAAATTGGATTCGGTACAATACCCTCTAAATAAGTAATCTGTTCATTGCTACTGTCTCTTCCTTTACTATTCTGCACTAAACCTTATTTCATTTTGTTATAAACCTGCAATATTTGGGTTATATAACCAGTAAACTGCATTCATTGGTTTCGTTCACAATTTGCTAAATTTCATTCTAGAAGCAGCTTTTGGTCAGCAGTAAGATAAAAAGTGATGCTGGTTTTTCGATATTACAATAAAGTAAGTTTCACTTTTAGTGCGATTTATTGGTATTAGTATATAGATGGTTTAAAATATATCGTACTATATAGGAATTACAATAATATAGGAACATCATATTTACACAATACAAAATGAAGGGGTAGCGGCGGGTATGCACCTTTGTACGGTGCCTGGTAGAAGAGAGACCTACTTCAGGGAAACGATCCTGCCCACGCTAGTCGGGCTCCTCTCCACATCCTATTTCCAGAGAGAGAACCATGTCCTAACCCAAATCCCACCCCCAACCAAACTTTCCCACACCTATCCCCCATCCAACTCATCAAGACGTCTTGTCAGGAGGTGTTTTAACGGCTAAACCCTCTCAAAAATGAAAGCACTACTATTGAAAAGGCCCCCAGTCCCCAACAGTTTGGATAACCCTGGCCAAGGCAGCGGTCAGACAAGTTCCCGAACAGAGGGTGCTAAGAATCCCTGGTTTAGATCAGGCTGCCAACTCTATATAGCCACATACAATGCAAAATCAATAGGAAGTGAAGATAAAAATGGGATATTTTGGGAATTCCGAAACTAGACGTAAAGGAGAGCAATGCGTCACACTAAAATCAGGCCATAAATTATTATGGAAAGGAAACGAACAGAACATTGGAGGAGTAGAGATTCTAATCCATATATGATGGACCCAACAAATAACAACACTCAAAATCATTTCGGATAGATTGTTATATATAATACTAAAAATCAATAATAACGTAACGCTGAAGTTTGTACAGGTTTACGTTCCGACGACAAAACACGAGGGTGAGGAAGTAGAAATGCTATACGAAGAGATTTCGAGATGTATGACAGAAAACAAAGCAAGAATTACCACAGTAGGAGGTAATTTTATGGCGAACAGACGAAATGAACACATACATTGGCAAATTTGGTTTAGATGTTAGGAATGACAGAGGCGATACACTAGCCAATTATGTAGAAAATAAAGAACTTTATATAATGAATACGTTCTACAAAAAAAGACAGGAAAGGAAGTGGACATGGGTGAGTCCCAATGGAAAAGTAAAAAACGAAATCGACTTCTTGTTATCTAATAAGAAATATATATATATATATTCCGAGATGTAGACGTAGTGAACCGATTTGCAAGTCGTAGTGACCATAGAATGGTAAGAGGGAAAATTAGAATCGATGGAAAAAGAGAGAAAGAAGAAATTCAGCAGAGAAGTAACAATAAGACACGCCGATCAGTTAAGATCTAAGAAAGATAAATATAGAGAAAAATTAAACAAGAGACTTGACGAACATCCAAAAACGTCACAAGGTAGTATAAACGGCAACACAAGGAGAAACTAACCGCAATGGAAAATGCAAAAGTAGATCAAAGATATATAGATTTAGTCAAAAAGATATATAGTAAAGCATCGTTGCAAATACGACTACAAGGGATGACAAACACAGCTGAAATAAAAGGAAGTGTAAAACAAGGTGGCATAATATCGCCGAAGCTATTTACTCTAGTCCTTGAAGACGTATTTAAAAAGTTGAAATGGAAAAATAAAGAACTGACCATAACGGGGGTAAGGCTTAACAACCTGAGGTTTGCTGATGATATTATAATATTCGCCCTTGAAGAAGAAGAACTAAAGGAAATGCTTGAGCAACTACAAGTAGAGGCAAGAAGGGTAGGGTTAGAGATCAATTTCACAAAAACCAAATATATGACAAATCAAATGCATAAACCAAGCATCAATAAGGATAAATGGACAGGGTATAGAAAAGGTCGAATCGTATGTATACCTGGATCAAGAAAATTAAATAAGCAGGAGAATAAAACTGTGCAGCATACCGTAAACTAAAATCAGTCTTCAATATGAAATTTCACTTAAAATGTAAGACAAAAATATATAATGAGAGCATCCTACCAGTTACCATATATGGGTACTAAATAGAAAAACTGTAAGGAAACTGTAAATACACATACAGAGCAATAGATCGAAAACTGATAGGAATAACATTAAGGGACCAAAAACCAAATAAGTGGATAAGGGAAAAAACGCAAGCAGAGGATATAATAAAAATAATTTGCTCCCTAAAATGGAACTGGGCGGGCCATGTTGCCAGACACAAAGAAAAATGGAGTGGAATCGTCACAAGATGGCGACCGTGGGAAGAGAGAAGAAGTACGGGGAGGCCACAACAAAGATGGTATGATGAAATAAAAAAAAGTGGACGCGACTGCCTCCCTGGACTTTCCCATACTGGAAACTGTTCATATCATCTTTATTCAACAGTAGACTTATTTTCCTGAAAACGGTTGTTCAAGCGCTATCCTAAAACCTTGCCTCGTAACGAATAGACTTACAAGGCTTGTAAGAAGTCCCGCCAAATATCTGCGGTGCCCCTTAATTTCCTTTTAATATGCAACCAGGCATACTTCAT